>JZKD02S1631725.1:1333565-1361156 GCA_000966675.3 Picea glauca | reverse complement strand
CACCCAACCATAGAACAAAACAACCATGATCACTTGTCTTTATCACCCCCTAGCCTGACCATGACTCCATAAGGGAAAACTAAGTACTCATCCTTATCTACTGTCACATTCAACAGATCAGAAACTTCTTTGCCTCACACAAGATGTGCTTATAAAAACAAAACAGTTTTCCATTTTCCCCAACATACTAAGCAGCGCCATGCCTCCCACATATGTTGTATTTATCTTGTGCCTAGGTCTTTCCATTCCTTTCCCTCCTTTGGAAATTCACAACTTTACAAATCCCTAATTTTTAGGGGATTATAGTGGCCAAGTTAAACTTCAAGGACTTGTAAAAATCATATCTCAGTTAACCCAAACATGTTCCCCGCTCATGGAGTCATAGTCAGTTATTTTTAACCTGACTGTTCCATTTGCCTTCCAACATTTGATTTATTAAAAAATTTGTCTCATACATGTGTCCAATAAAAGAAGACAATTGGGCAAGTCAAATATTTTCCCAACACTCGTAAAATAATAATTACATAATCCAAAATTCTAAATTCGGATATTCCATAAATGTAAATAAATTTCTAAATTTGGATTTTCCATAAATGGAAATTTATTTCTAAATTCAACTTGGAATTTAATTCCTAATAATTTGAGGATATCACACTTTTATTGTAGAAAGAAATACACATATCACAACTCTTCCAACAAGAAATACTTCATAGTAATAGTTTATGACAGAAAATGAACATTTATCAATTACATATTCGTTTATACCCCTTCTAACAACAGTTGTAATGTAGAATACTACAATGAAATCATTAATTCATAATCATGTTTTTTCATAATACATCCTTGGGTAAACAATTAACTTGCTACTTTCAATAAGAAGAACTAAGTGATAAAATATCATGACTGAAATAAAGATGTTCTTGAAGGTAATCTTCAATCAAGTAGAAATGTTGTGCAACTCCCTCCTTGCTCCCACATGCTAATCCAAGAAATTCATCGGTACATCACAACCAACGCTAGGGGTACTCTTCTTCCCCCTTAGCCCCCCAAGCCGCAAAAAGGCCACACACAAGAAACCAAAAAGTAGTTCCAAGCTTGCCTTGCAAGGAAGAGCTTCCACTCTTTCTCCAAGCTTGGTATCCCAACTCTCACAAGTAAAACACAATCCACAATAATTTTGGTAGCACAACCTTACCAACAATAAGTGACATCCCTTTCTCTTCTACACCATTTGTTTTATAAAAAAATTCTCCCTGACACATGTCCCCATGCACAATTAATTAACTTCTTAATTAATTTAATTTGGATTATTCACCCACACACTTGTCACACTCTCTCCATGTTGCACAAGTAATTACAAATTTTATTTCATTTAAAAAGTCAAATTACCTCACATTCCCCAATGTGTTCCTATTCTCGCTCTTAGTTGTCCCTCTATTCCCCAAATTCTCATTTAATGAGTGTCTCCTAACTAGATCTTAGTTAGAGTTGGACTAGGTGTCTTCTTCTAGTTAGACTAGTGGTAGCTTGAGTCTAGATACTATTCTATGTGTACACATATTCTCTCATATTTTATTTCTTTCTATTTTAAAAATCCATTTTATTAATTTCATGCACACATGTGCAATTTACCCAATCTTTAGATTTTATTCCCCTTTTTCCTAGAGTTTGATTATTCTCCAATCTTTTAACTCATGTCATAATTCATTTAGTCCTTTAATTAAATTTATACTTAGACTTAGACTTAGGCTATACTTTTATTTGGATTTATAATTAATAGATTCATTGTTTAATTAATTATTTTAAATTTGACAAGGTCTGATAAATTCAATTTTTTCTAGGCCATCTAGATTTATTGACTCAAGTTTTTAATTACACGACGTTCCCTTCAAGACACAACTCCATGATCAAAGGATGCCACTCGCTTTTGACTGGTTTTGGAAGTTTATTTGACCCTTAGAGTCAACACTCCACTCAGTCGACCTCGTGAGAGACTAAAGGATTATAAGGAATAAGGAGTCTGCCTTATTGCACGCTCCTTAGAATCTTCGTGAGCGATTGTCTTAGTCCTCCCTCACGACATCGTGGGCCTCTCGAACTAAGTAATCATTAACCTACCATTTGAGCCATGGTGGGATTGCTAGTAGGTTGTGATAGGGACACTTCCACACCTCTCCCTGAATGTTTGGTTTATGTGCATGACCCCTCTACTCCTTATGTGAGTCGGATTAGCAAGCATCGTCAAGCCTGAATCCACTGGTAAAACTCGTGTCAATAATTCACATACATAAATCATACTGTAATCAATCATATGTCACAATTGCGTAAATGAAATACTCAATCAAAATACAATTCACTCCCTAACTCAATATCGATCCCAAGGAAGTCCATTGATGCCATCAACATCCATAATCTATCATGTGTCCTGCACACTCACAAAAACTAATCAATAGCATATGCCAATACATATATATCAAATAACAATAAGTCACAACACATCATCGTCATCATGTATAATCCATAATCGAAACGTAATCATAATGTACCATAACCGGATCACTTACACGCAAGTTTCCTCAAAGAATAAGTCAATAAAAGTGTGCTCGGTAGAGAGGGATGTTACATACCACCCCTCTTGTTTTAAACTTCACCATGAAGTATTTACAGTATATAAATGCAAGTAAATAAATGTATATGACATAGATATATATGTTCTATATATCAAACAAGTAAGGAAATTGTTGACGCATCTCATATGCGTCCTCCCTGCTAGCCGAGTGTGGACTATTGTTGTCCCACTGGACCTTGACCTAATTGACTATTTGACATCGTAACTTTCGAATGTGATGGCCTAGAATGCAGTTGGCTCCACCATGGGAACACCCTCGTCCGACACATGCAAGGAACTCATGGCAACAGCATGTGAAGGATCACTAATAGAATGTCTCAAAACATATACATGAAATACATCGTGGATACGCCTCAAAGAATCAGGCAAGGATATTCGATAAGCCACATGTCCTTTCTTTTCCATAACTTTGAAAGGTCTCACAAACAAAGGAGATATTTAAGAACCCTTTCCAAATTTCATCGAATTCTTGTGCGGTTTTACCCACAATAAAACTCTGTCACCAACTTTATAACTGCGGTCAACGCGATGCACATCAACATAAATATTTTGTCGGTCTTGTGCTTCTTTAATCCTTTGTAGTATCGATTTCATCTATTATTCAATTTCTTCAATCACTTATGGTCCTACCAGGACCCTATCCTCAAGTCGATCCCAACTCAAGTGTTACTCAATAACGTATGACACGGTCACCCTTAAAGAAACTCAAATGGTGCCATCTTAATGGTACTATGATAATTGTTGTTATATGCAAACTTTACTAGTGGAAAGAAATCTTCCCAATGTTTTTGTTGATCCATTACATACATCCGAAACATATCCTCCAAAATCTGGTTAATTCTCTTTGTTTGTCCATTTGTCTCAGGGTGATACATTGTACTAAAATTCAATTGTGTTGCCAAAGTCTCTTGGAAATTGGTCCAAAACTATCTTGTAAACACTGATCCTCGATTGGATATGATCCTTCTTGGTAGTCCATGTAATCTCACAATCTCGCTGACAAATACTCTTGCTATGTCTAGCCCCTGATATGTCGTACACACTAGAATAAAGTGTGCACTCTTCGTCAGAGTGTCCGCTACCACAGAAATCAAATCATGCTTCCTTGTCATTAGTAGAAATTCAATGATAAAGTCCATTGAAATGGCCTCCCATTTCGATTCCAAAATAATGCGTGGCTATAACTATCCTGATGGATGTGTATGTTCGACATTCACTTGCTTACATTCTAGGCATTGCGCCACCTAAAAAACTATGTTTGCTTTCATTCCCTTCCAGAATAATAAAGGCTTAAGGTCTACCTTCATCTTTGTGATTCTCAGATGAGCCATGTACACTTCTCTATGCACTTCACTCAAGATCAAACTTATTAATTCATCGTTAGGTGGTGTTAGCGATAAAAAATGCATTGGCATTTTGTTTGAGAAATGATGCCTAATCTTGCAGGGAACTTTTGACTACCTTCCTGAGCTCCAAAAGTAGATTCGAAAGTACCATTGGAAATATTAGGATTTCTAGATGTCAATCGACTATTCAAGCATGTAAAAAGGACTCTCCACGACTCAGAAATTCAGTTTTTCCCAAGGCAGTTTTTATTTAAAAAAACTGCGCTTTCACCAGCTATTCCGCCTTGAACTTTGCTAGTTAGCTGGTGAAAGCTCTGCTTTTCACCAGCTAAAGGATCGTATTTAGGGAAAATTAGTTGGTGAAACCTGTTACATGGAAGCAAGGCCGTATTTTTGCCCAGATTTGACTTTTTCTCAACCAAATCTTTCGAGGTTGGTTTCTAAAGACACATAATAATTAAATACATCAGATTTAAGGTTTTATCTGGATGTATTTAATGTTTAAGAAGGTGGAAAAGTGAAAATGGTGACCTCGTTCATAAGCAAAAAATTGTTTTTTTTGCCAAAGGTGGCAAATTCGAATTTCTTATGAAGATTCAACAGCCTTGGAAGGTCTTCTACATATGAAGGTTATTAAGATAGAGTTTGACTCCTTAGATAGGATCTTTTCCTATGTTGTTTTGACTTTCCATTTTTAGTATTCTAGATCCATTTTTATAGGATCTCATCCTACCCTTGTTGTATCTATTTGGATTTGACTATTTTTAGCAAATCTGATCCATCTTTCAAGGATCTAGATTTCATCTTGTAAGGGTATAAAGCCAAAGACATTTGGAGCACTAAGGGTTCGATTTTGGATGCAAAAAATGTCTTATTGTAAACAGACCTTTTGATGTTAATGCAAATCACAGGTTCCTCTCTCTATTGATGTCAGTTTTCCACCTTATTTCTGCACTTTAATTCATGTTGTTTTAGCTACAAATGATTGTTATCTCATTGGTTAACTCATTACTGAATTAATAGTTTCTTTAGTGTTTATTAAACCCTACCTTGTGTACTTGGTTTATAAGCATTTGTTCTTCACCCACTTCAAGTAATTAACTGATTATTAATCCTTGAGAGCATTGTTTCATTTGATTCTCATTTTGACTGTCTGTATACCATATTGTTGTTGAGTTATCCCATTGATCCACATACACAAAACATAACAAACATTTTGACTTGAAGTTACCAAGCACCTTTGGTCTACAACCACAAAGGGTTTCTTGGAGTGATAACAAATTGGCGTCATTTCCGGGGAGAGGAGATCGAAGCTCGGCTTCCTTGGGAGACGACAAGATCCAGTTTTGATGATGGGCAAAGCTTGGACATCATAAGGTTGCAATTACTCATCTGGCGACTCCATGAAGGACAGATTCAGTGGAGACTCCACAATAATCAAATGTCAAAGGCATTTGCAGCTCTTTTGGCTCGGAGGTTTGCACCTCTTGACTTATCAACAGTTCATGGTTTCCCACATCCAGTTCCTTCTATAGATATTTGGGGAGATCACCTTCCAAGATTTGCAGAAAAGAAAGAAGACAATCCTTTAGATCATCTCATCAAATTTCATCAATGCATGGTTCAGTTAAATATTCATGATGAAGTTGTGCTCATGAAGATGTTTATGTATTCATTGGAAGGTGATACTCGTGAATGGTATAAATCCTTGCCTTCTTCTAGTATATCTTCTTTAAAAGAATTTCATACAGCTTTTCATCATTGTTGTGAAAGATTTTTTTTCTCAGGAATTTCTTCTTGAACATTGTTGTGAAGAATATATTTCGTACGATGAGGTTGAGAGTTATCCTCCTTCATCTTCATCGGATTATTGTACATATTAAGATCTAATGATTCCAAGTACAAATCATATGAATCAAATGCCTATTACTCAAACAAAATTTCAAACCAGTGTAGCCAATCCTCAATTTTCAGTTTTGCAGATGGAGGAAAATAACACCAGTCATAAGGAACATAAAGAAGATTATTTTTCTTCTTCTGCACTCTCTGTTTCAGTTTTTGATGTGAAGGATGTTGATGATGGAGAAGATATCTTTCATAAAGATCCAAAGACTCTAGATGACCTCCATTTTGATATCAAATTCGTAGATACTTTTGACATCATATCAAATGCACCTATTGTTTCTAATTTGCATAAAGACCAGGTCATTTCATTTGAGATCACAGATAATAATGAACAGATTGACAAATCAGCAAGTGACATTTTCATATCTACAGAAGATGATGAGGGCAGCCTACAGTTTCCATATTTGCAGGCAAAGAAACATTTCATCATATATGAAGAAGGAGATGGTGTGCTAGAAAGTTCAGATCAACAGTTGAGTTTGTTTTCTCCTTCGACGGAGGCTGAACAATTTTCTTTTAGCACAGAGACCAATGAAGGCAGCCAGCAGCAGTTCAGTTCTCAGTTGGGACAACAAGGGAACTATCAAGGAAGACATCTATACAGAGAGTCAGTCATTGAAGAGCAATCATTTTTCATGAATCAGAATGTCTCAGATCTTGATAAAGAATAGGTGGCTGATATACATCTAGTGTCCCAAGAGCTACAAAAGCAGTTGATCTTGCCTTTATTCCCAATATCCATCATTATTGAACTTGAATATGGAACAGATATCAAACAGGATTTGATCAGCAATGAAGTCAACCCACAGCCATGTTCAAATTTCCAGATTGATAAAAATATCAATCATTATCAGGAAAAGGATATGCAGAGATCTTATGACGTTCAACTGAAACAGCAGGAAGAAGTATTTTCTTACAGCGTCATTGATCCTTTTGTTGATTGTTTGGAGTCTTTGAGCAACATATATGTCAAATTTCTTTTTTCAAAATAAGGTTGGTTGTTCTGTTCTTTTGAATTACATATCTATATTCTATGGGTTTCTACATGTATCATTTTTTAATCAAAAGATCTTCAAGCTAATCAGATACTTAAGTGGCTTCATTGGAAGCACGATCTTTCTTAATCAAGAAGTAGCACGCTTGATTAGAGTAGGAATAGATAGAGAATAAGATCATCATACGAGCATGCAATTTTCTTTTTAGTTCATTAGCTTGCAACAATTGTTTGTTATTAGTGAGGTGTGTCCACAGTTCGAATAAGTTGCAGTGATATTGACTGATTCCATAGCCCAATGGACTAGACACAAGAAGGATGTGAATGTTTTCAGAGATCAAGGTTGCGGGGTTTTTCAGGTTAAAGGCCAGATGTTAGCTACAAACAATGTGTTGAAGAGGAGGCAGCGCTCAAAGCAATAGTGCATATAGTTTACAGGGTGTCATGTGTTGATTTAGCTGCAATCTTCGCGGATGTGGATATGGAAGTCGTGACAGTATTCCCATCGTTGTATTGGATAGCTAGATCATTGGATCAACTCACGAGAGCACAAAAAGTGGATCATTGGTGGAGCTTCCCTTCATTTTGCTAGTGGAAGCCTGTTTTCAGCACAATATTTGTTAGTGATTCTTCTAGTGGATGCGGGTGCAAGAATCGATGCCAGGTTCAATTCTCACTAAACCGTTTCATTGAACCCATGAAACCCGAAGTTTGATATCCAATATTTACAAATCCCCTTTTTATTAACTCATATGACACGCAAAGCCAAAATTGAAGCAAGTTGATGCCAAATTGTTGAGTTGTTGACTGAGTGACAGTTGTAGGGTTTGCAAGCTTGCTATTAGCAGATCAATGGCTCCATCTTACCACAACTCATCAAAGAATATGGTCTTCACTTCGCAATTGTTGCATATGTCAAAGAAATAATGCCTAAGAGTTTACAGGTGTCAATACTTGTATTTCACATCAGTGTGCCAAGCCACCAAGCCAAAGGATATAAATTATTCAATGCATGACGGATTTGATATCTGAATGCAAATAGACAGTTGCCAAAATGCCTAATTTGTAGGCAAAGAATGTGCATCCAACTGTCCAATGGAAAAACGCAACTTTTTAATGAAGAAATGTAACATTTGTTGTTGGAATACTCGCTCCAATGCTAATACAATATATCTAGATTACCTCCATGTCTAGGACAACAAAAAACTCCACTTTCATCTCAGGCTCCTTCTATGACATATTTTCAGCAGCCAAGGCCAATGGCGAACAAAGATCCTCCATCTCAGCAGCTTTAGCAATACCAACAACATAGGCATTTATAGTGCCATATGAAAAGTTCGTATCATATAAACGTTGTCCAAGTTATAGGGGATCAAAATTTTCAAGTGCCGAGTTGACAAATTTGAGATGATATTTCCGCTCTCGACGGTGCAAGTGAAGTCATTGTCAGTCTGGAAGGAGGGGAGACTCTGCATGGGTTTCATTGCACACATTCCCTACCATGACATTCAAAAGAAGGAATGGAGACCGTAACAAACATGGGCATGGTCGTGTTAAATTCATTCACTGCTCTAATTGTGCCAGATCCACTCCCAAGGATAAGGCTGTGAAGAGGTTTCTTGTTCGTAACATAGTCGAGCAAGCTATCATGTGTGATGTTCAGGAGGCCTGCGTTCACGATGGATACATGCTTCCAAAGCACTATGCAAAGATGCAGTATTGTGTGTCTTGTGTGTCCTGTGATCCTAGGCCTGGCCAAAGTCCTCAACCAGGTGTCACAAATCCACCAACTGGGCCATGATAAAGTAATTGCATTATAGTGTTTTTTGGTCCTGTCTTCAATACCTAGAAGGGTGTTATTGAGTATGGTGTCTGTCAAGAAGGCATCACATTTCTATTTATATTTTTACATAAGGGACTTGATTTTGGGTAATTAAATTTTCCAAGAGGTACATTTTATGCTACGACCATGGAAATTTTTCATTTCAATTCAACATATCAAGACAAATGCTTTGTATCTGAAGCTGCTGGAAAAGGAAAAGTCAAAGACCTCAAGCTGCCTACAATGCTTTCATTTCAAGGTTGGTGTTATTCTCGAATTTCCAAACCATGGTTACAGATCTCACCATCTTGCCTATGTCCAACATTTCTCTTCTCAATGAAGAGATTGCCATAACATATGTGATGTCAATGTGCAAACAACATTTCCAGGGGAGTTTGAAGCAGACATGTTATAGATAAAGAAGATTGTGAAAGATAACAATAAACTTTGGAGAATAGCCAGATGATAAATTGTAAAGGCTAAATGACTCCATGCCCAATACTAAAGGCACAAGGTCTATCAGGTTCTTGGAGACCTCACAGGGAGATCTCCATCCCAGTTGGAGCCAATGTTAGCGATAAAAAATGCACTGGCATTTTGTTTGAGAAATGATGCCTAATATTGCAGGGAACTTTTGACTACCTTCCCGAGCTCCAAAAGAAGATTTGAAAGTACCATTGGAAAAATTAGTATTTCTAGATGTCAATTGACTATTCAAGCATGTAAAACGGACTCTCCACAACTCAGAAATTCGATTTTTCCCAAGGCAGTTTTTATTTAAAAAATCTGCGCTTTCACCAGCTATTTCGCCTTGAACTTTGCTAGTTAGTTGGTGAAAGCTCTGCTTTTCACCAGCTAAAGGGTCGTATTTAGGGAAAATTAGCTCGTGAAACCTGTTACATGGAAGAAAGGTCGTATTTTTGCCCAGATTTGACTTTTTCTCAACCAAATCTTACTAGGTTGGTTTCTAAAGATGCATAATAATTAAATACATCAAATTTAAGGTTTTATATTGAGGTATTTAATGTTTAAGAAGGTGGAAAAGTGAAAATGGTGACCTAGTTCATAAGCAAAAAATTGTTTTTTTTGCCAAAGGTGGCAAATTCGAATTTCTTATGAAGATTCATCATCCTTGGAAGGTCTTCTACATATGAAGCCTATTAAGATAGAGTTTGACTCCTTAGACATGATCTTTTCCTATTTTGTTTTGACTTTCCATTTTTAGTATTCTAGATCCATTTTTATAGGATCTCATCCTACACTTGTTGTATCTATTTGGATTTGACTATTTTTAGCAAATCTGATCCATCTTTCAAGGATTTAGATTTCATCTTGTAAGGCTATAAATCCAAAGACATTTGGAGAACTAAGGGCTCGATTTTGGATACAAAAAATGTCTTATTGTAAACAGACCTTTTGATGTTAATACAAATCACAGGTTCCTCTCTCTATTGATGTCAGTTTTCCACCTTCTTTCTACACTTTAATTCATGTTGTTTTAGCTACAGATGATTGTTATCTCATTGGTTAGCTCATAACTGAATTAATAGTTTCTTTAGTGTTTATTAAACCCTACCTTGTGTACTTGGTTTATAAGCATTTGTTCTTCGCCCACTTCAAGTAATTAACTGATTATTAATCCTTGCGAGCACTGTTTCATTTGATTCTCATTTTGACTGTTTGTATACCATATTGTTGTTGAGTTATCCCATTGATCCACATACACAAAACATAAAAAAACATTTTGACTTGAAGTTACCAAGCACCTTTGGTCTACAACCACAAAGGGTTTCTTGGAGTGATAACAGGTGGTACATAAATTGTTCCGTTAAATATCAACAATATATCGTTGTCTAATGAATAACCTTCGTACTTTGGTACCATCATGGTATCTTGTCCAATATTATTCTTAACGTCCTTGTACCAATCATCGTCTATCTGTAAAGTTAGAATCTTTTCTCAAAGCTTCATCTTAAGTGGTATTACCGAGAATATGTGAGGTCTCTGACTCAACACATCTACCACTTTGTTCACCGTTCCTTTAATGTAATAAATATCAAAGTCGTATTCGCTACATAATTCTGACCAACGCCTTTGTTCCGCGTTCAAATCACTCTGCGTAAATATATGCTGCAATCCATAGTGATCTATCTTTAATTCGAATTTTCATTCAATCAAATAATGTATCCAATGTCTCAAGGAATATACAATTTCCAATAACTCCATGTCATGCGTTGTGTTGTTCTCTTCATGATTTCTCAATTTCCTTGAAATGTAAGCGATCACTCGACCATCTTACATCCAAAATCCACCTAAAACTTCCTTGGATGCGTCCGTTCATACCAAGAATTGATTTTCCATGTCGGGGACCTTTAATATTGGCAATATCTTCAACAACCGTTTAAGCTTTTGAAATGCTTCTGCGCATTTCTCTGTCCAAATGAACTTCTTGTTCTTCTTCTACAATTCCATGATCAAATTTTCTATCTTCGAAAAACCTTCAACTAATTGTCAGTAATATCCTGCTAAACCTATAAAGTTGCATACTTCTTGTATGTTTTTCGGTGTTGACCATCCCATAATAGCCTCTACTTTTTTTGGATCCACAACGATACCTTCTCCAGATATGATATGTCCCAAGTAATGAATCTTCGATTGGTAAAAATAATATTTTGATAGTTTCTCGTACAATTTGTTTTCTCAGAGCCATTGTAGAACCAATCTCAAGTGTTCTCCATGCTCTTCTTTTGTCCGAGAATAAATTAGTATGTCATCGATAAATACTTGAACAAACTTGTCCAAGTATTCACGGAACACACCATTCACCAAAATCATGAATAACCTTGGGGCGTTCGTCAATCTGAATGGTAAAACTGTAAAATCATAGTGCTTGAATCTCATCTTAAATGTGGTCCTAGGGATATCTTCTTCTTTAATCCGTAATTGGTAATATCATGATCTCAAGTCAATATTTGAAAACACTGTCACTCCTTTCATCTGATCAAACAAATCATCTATTATTGGCAACGGATATCGATTCTTGATCGTCGCTTTTTTCAATTGACGATAGTCAATACAAAGTCTCCACGATCCATCCTTCTTTCTCACGAAAACAATTGGCGCACCACAAGGCAACACACTTGGATGTATAAGTCCCAAGTCCAACAATTTGTTCAGTTTCATTTTCAACTACTGAAATTTAGGTGTTGACATCGGATATGGTGTTCTCGCTATCGGTTCAGTTCCAAGATTCAAGTCTAATGTAAACTCCAACTCTCTTTCGAGCGATAAACCTGGTAACTCTTATGGAAACACATCGACAAACTCTTGTACTATAGGAAAGTTTTCTAATCCTTTCGCCTTTCCCTTTTCGTTTAGCGCTAAGATTGCATAAATCGTGCACCCCTTGCGCATACTCTTTTGTAGTTGTAGAGAAGAAATAAATCTCAAGGACACCCCTTGGTTCTTTCTTACAATCACTCTATTATGTCCCAAATCATTTTCCAAACCTAACCGTTTCGTCTTACAGTTAAGTATTGCCTCATGCGATTCCAACCAATCCATACCAATAACTATGTTGTAAGATCCTAAGATCGTGACATATAGGTTGGCCTTCATTACAAAATATTCCAAGTTAATGTTACAATCCATAACCTTTCCTCCAAACTTCTGTTTAGCACTTGATGTCATTTCTACGTATCTGAACTCGTCGTGCTCAACTGCCTTTATCTTATTTCTATTTAGCATTGCACTAGAGATAAAACTCTATGTAGCACCTGGATCTATCAAAATGCTAAAAGTTTGGTCGACAATTGTACCTGACATTTCGAACACAAGGGATTGGTGCTCAGTCTGGCGGTTAATCACCACTGCATTTATCCTGTCAGCCTTGCCCAAATCTCCAACTGTAGTGGGTCTTGATGATCTAGCTGCTCTAGCATTCTCAATAAGGTAATCTCACTGGTAATGTGGCTCTCCATATGTCCAACATCTATCCTTCGATCCAGTGCTCCTGGTTCCCGAAGTAGAAACTGATGGCCTAACAGTCTATGATTTTGGTATGTTCTGTTAAACATGCCTAAACTGTTGTTGATGTTGCGGACGATGTTGTTGTTGCTTCTATGGTCATTAGTTGAGGAGTCTTTCGTCATTTTGTCATGTAAATAGGTCCTCTGGGCGTATCTCGATGCCCTAAAGTTTGTATGGCTCGTGTCTTATGTTTTTGCGCTCCTGATGACATCTTTCCAGTCGGTCTAGAAGGAGTCATGCCTTGACCCCCACTGTTCAGCTCTTCCTCAGCTATGAGGGCCTTCTGAACTGCATCGTGCAATGTCTGAGGCATTAGAATCCTCACCTTCACATGAATGTTGAAGCTAAGGCTCAACACAAACTTATTGACCTTTAACTTCTCTGTGTTCATATGTGGAGCATACCTAAGTAGCTCCATGAATCTGGCCTCATACCCTAGCACCTTACGACCACCTTGTCGTAAGGCGTTGAAATCATTAATCCAGCTCTCAATGAATTCCTCAGACAAGTACATCACCTGGAACCATTCTTCAAAAAGTTCCCATGACACATATTCAACGACCATGTTTAATTGAGGTAGGAACATCTTCCACCATAGAAGAGCACTCCCCTTTAGCTAAAATACCTCCATGCGGACCTTCATGTTGGAGATGTAATCACAAAGTATGAAGAACATCGCCATATTCTCCATCCATGCCTCGACGGTTGAGCCATCTGTGGAACCCATGAACTTGGGAAACTTCATTTTCTTGAGTTCTCTATGTATACTAATACTACTATCTAGAGCGCATTGTGAACCCTCATTGGGTACAGACGCTCTGCCCTCATCTCGATCCAGACGTTTAATCAATGCCTCTGACATCCTCTGGAAGGATCTCACCATACCTACCACATCTCCCATAACAACCTTCTCCTACTCAGTAATGTGCTCATCTCCTTGGGGGTTATACCCCTATGGTGTGGATACTATCAGAGGTGTCACACCTCTTCCTGCAACACCACGTCGTCTACTTCCCCTTCGTCCTATACCATGATTACCTACATGTACAATTTCAAAATTTAATTAGCGATATATTTTTAATCATTTATTTAACATCGCAGAAGGTGTAACGGTCCAATGCCACATGGTTGAACCCACTCTGATACCACATGTAACGACCCCTCCGTTACGACATCAAAATGAGTGAGTAGAGTAGTGGTAAATTGTTTTTTTTTAAACATCAGTTAGAACAATTAACATGTGACAATAACATACATCAATAATTACACATTCTAATATCATCACATCATAATACAATATCATTGTTATTAATGGATCGACTATATCACATAAATATAACAACATGTCTATCCACCCATCCTACCCTGTAAGGTTAGGACCTCCAAGACACATAATCAACGCTCAAGTCCAGGATTCATCTAATTGATTTTGACCATTAAAGGTATAAGGATTGGAGAATGTTCTGAGGAACAACGAGGTATCTAATTCCCATCATTCAATCCTAAACAAGTTGAAATATAACCACTTCTCAACTTATAAACTGTAACACACCTCCCTACACTCCACAATTATAAGCGAGTACATCAAGGAAATTATTATTATTATTATATAAACACATCACGAAAATATCCTATAAAACGATTACATAAGTAACCAATTAAAATATAAAAAGTAACCTATCCATACCTTACATAAACATTGATAGAACAATTTAAATCGGGATAATGTGTAAATTTTCATTTTAACACTTTAAGGAAACGAACATAGATCAACACATTATTCTCAACTAGACAAATGGTGGTTATAAATAAAGATTAGTCTAAAACTAAGGTTGTAACCTATCTATAGGTGCCACTTAAGGCATCTATTAAGTGCACAAGTTGTACCCCTTCTAGGTTCACTGTCCTTTGAATTTTGATAACTTAAAATTATCACCCTCCCTTTTGTTTCTTCCATCAATAATTATAACACATACTATGGCATTATATGTATTGTGATATGATTCATTATTAAAGGTGAATACATCTCAAAAAATGTCATATACTAATATGACCAACTCCATATTCTAATTCATACCTTGAACATACCATTATTAAAATAATAAGAGTCTATAGATTTAACATAACTATTGATGACACTTATAAATCATTGAGTCAATTACCACACCATTTTTTATTAAATACTAATCGATTAAAACTTCGAGATCTCTAAAAGTTTAATATATCTTCTTGTTATAGATATAATTTGCAACAATTGTAACTTCTAACCATAGGCATTTGTCATAAGGAGTAATTGAATGACCACTTAGATAATTATAACTCTGTATCCAAGGATTAGTTATATACACTAAAACACACTACATGATTTGAACACATGACTACTTGAATGCGAAATCAAGAAATTTACCAGTGAGTCTAACATACGATATAATTTTGTTTGGATTAAGGGAATGTGATTTTCCTTTAGAGTGCAACATAATAACAGTTTGGAAGTCATACATGTTCTATATTAGACCAAAACGAACTTAGGAAAGGTTTTCATAAACGACTTACTAATTAATATATAAATGTTTTTTTTAAACAAAATTTTTTCCTTTCGATGTAAACATAATCCCAATCCATTTGGTTATGAAGGCTCGTGCTAGGTCGATTGACACTCAGCAACACCGACGCAAAGGAAAAATATCGATGCAAGGAGACTCGACAAACATTTCCAGAATGTCGCAAAATTAACGATGTCATAGGATTCCACGAAAGATAAAAACATTAAACAAAAGTTTTATTATCAGTAAAACATCATGTGAGTTGAGTCGTAGCATAAATTAGTGTACCAACTAATTAAAAGTAGCATGTAACATCCCCCAAAATAAAATATTTTCAAATCTGAAATTGCTTAGAAAATTATTTCTGTTTTTGGTAAATTCGAAATTGAAAAATTAATGCCATTTATGGCAATTCTGAATTTCGAATTTTGTTAATTGTAATTGATGATTATGACTGTTTGACAGAGATCTGATTTGACCCAACTAACTATTTGACTATGACACTTGTATGAAAAAAAATATTTTGTATTTATTACTGATCAACAAATGGAACAGCCAGGTTAAAATCAACGGACCATGACTCCATGAGAGGGGAACATGTTGGAACTACCTCAGGGCTAAATGAGACAAATGGAAAATCAAGAATTTGGCCATGGGTAGCCCCTGAAAATCAGGGATTTCGAAAGATGCGAAAATTACCAAGGGGAAAAAGACCTAGGCACAATTGCTTTTGATATATAGAATATGGGAGGAGGTAGGACGATGCCTAGTATGATGTGGGGGAGGAATGATCTCTTGTTGTTATGAACACTACTTTTTGAGTGTGAGGCAAGGAGAAGTTATTGATACTAAAGGAATATTGTTGAGGAGGAGTTCTAAGTTCGCCCTGATGCCTTCATGGTCAGGATAGGGGGTGAACGGGACAAGTAACTTGGATGTCCTGTTCTAAGGTTGGGAGGAAATTGGTTGTTCCATTTGTTGTTCGAAAATTGTTCAGAAATGTTTACCTATTCCTTCTCTGGTTAAATATTATTGAATTATTGGTTGTTAGAATGCATATGTTTAAATCTAGATGAACTATTTTGTTTGTTAAATTTCGATGGTATGAGGTGAAATGTAGGACAAACCCTTACAGTTTTTAATTGCATAAGTTGAATATTCTTTCTGTGTATCTTGGTTAGGATGGAATTATTTATGAAATTATATGGGGAGACACAATTGTATATGATTTCAAATACTATGCTAGAACATCCCTACCAAATAGGTGATTCATTTACAACTAGATATTCAATTGGAATGTAAATTGTAGACTGTGCAAACAATAAATAAGATTTTTGAAAGTAAAACTGAGATCTAAATATACATATATATGTACAGTCATATCTCTGTAGGACATCCTTTTAATTCTGGATGAATCATTTTATTTATTTATTTATGTTGGAATGAAGTAAATATAGTATAATTCTTACAATCTTACTGTATATAATTAGTAAGAAAATCTGGGAAATAAACTTGAAAGCTGAGGTTATACATACATATAATCGTTATAGGCTAAATATACAGTTTGTAATCAATTAATAAGTTAGGGTGTTCAGGCTATACAAATATCACTTAAAAATTTGAAGGGATTACAAACAATAGGAAGTAACTATAGATAGGAATAGACTTGAAAATATATGTATGTACAATTCATTGTATCATTTTCAGAACCCTTAAATACCTATTGTGTGTGTTTCACCAAATATCAATGGAATAAAGGAAAACAAATAGTTTTGCTAGCCACAACGAAGTTCTGAAATAAAACAATACAGGAGAAAACTAAATGTATTAAAAAAGATGTTTTATGGAATCATATAAATTGATATGCATATACATATTCAGTGTAGCCGAAATTTTCTATCCATTTCATAATTCTATATATAATATATCCAATACACCGAAACATGGAATTGATCGATTGAGTCTTTCCATTTAAATCCATCATACAAGTTATGAACGATAGCGAAATTTTGTTCATTACACCCTATTAATTCCTATTACACAGAGGCAAGGGTTTGGCCCCTAGGGCCTTTCTTTAAAGTGAAGATACAGTTAAATCAACCGCCATAGAAGTCTAATGCTTCTACCCATGACAACTGTATTTTAACATAGTATCAATTCACACAATAGAACCTGGAAATTATTGTTCAAATGTTGTATTCAGAACCCGAGTACCTCTTTCACAGGGTGAGACCCTGAATCGGGAGACTTCAGGCATCCACAATCTTGTGAGAAAAACCAAGAACATTAGTAAAAGAATTAAACATAAGTTTGAATGACGAATTAGATCGAAATTCAGGATAAATGCTATGCTACGAAAATATTGTAATCATGATTTCCAACATCACTTAACTTGTGATTTGGACCGGTCTGTTCCATCTGCGCAGTTGAAGAAGTCATGCACAGACTGGATGGGAGAAGAGGGCCAAGGTCGATCTAATGGGTACCCTCAAAAAATCAAGAGTCCCATCATTAGTTCAGAGTAAATAATTATTTAACCATAAATACCAGAAGGAAATCAAAGAACTTCTAAGAATTATAATCATCAAGAATGTGCAGAGCGAAAGGTACTCCATAAATTTATAAAGCTGTGAGACTTCACCCTTACTACAACAATAAATTATAAAGTCGAACTGCAAGGGTCATGTGGTATGTGTAAGACCGAATGCGCGAATCAAGTCAAGTTAACTGTTTAAATAATTATTGTTGAAAGGAATGCATTGTCCAAACTATAAACACAGAATTAAATATTATATGTCGAATACATTTATCAAAGTCTAAACATAAGTGGAATATCTGTGCAGAAGAGAATACAATACTCAGATATTTATCACAGAGTAAATATTATATGTAGAATACGTTTTTATCAAAGTCTAAACATAAGTTGAATATCTATGCAGAAGAGAATGCAATACTCAAAGATTTAGTACAGAGTAAATATTATATGTCGAATATGTTTTATCAAAGTCCAAACATAAGTTGAATATATATACCAAAGAGAATGCAATACTCAGAGATTAGCACCAGAGTTAATATTTATGTCGAATACCAAATTTCGAATGGTATCTTCCACACACAGGTAACGATATGATTTGAATGAAAGATATAACCCTAAATATTAATCGCAGACTCAAATAATAGCATGCTACAGGGTGCTTCTTAACGCATCATTCGATACCCAAAAACTCCACTTGATATATACATATATATATATATACACCGAATGGGAAATACAATAACCTTTTAAAGGAAACTACAATAGTAAGAGTCATCTGGTGGGTTAAGTGATTAGAATCTGGACCAGGGGTCAAAATTTAGCCGAAAAATCAAAGTTCTCATAATTGCCTCAAAACGAATAGGTGTGTATCCCTCGTCGTTACGAACCCAACACACTTCGAACGGGGTCAAACGGACATCGGATGAGTGAGATATCACGATCAGTTCAAATTGTCAAATAGGCAAAAAAAAAAAATATTGACTGTACAGTCCCTACAGATGCTGAGTTGGCAGGGTCGTACGACACGTGGAAGATGTTGAGTTGGAAAGGTCGTACGACACATGGTAGTCATGTGGATGAATTAGCATCCGACACGTGGCATATTTGTGGAGAATGGATTGGTGACACGTTGCCCAAGCAAGGGCTACCACGTGTCACCTGGGCATCGGTTAAAATTTGTGGAGTCTGCAGGACTCAACCCCACGACCTCCGGGCAGGGGTAAATCTTTGGGAAGGGTCGTCCAACCGACGCCCCCACCATGTGGTTCTTACCACTATACGGTTTCAAATATATTTGAGTTGAGTTGTGTTATGTTTTGGGGCGCAGACCAGGCTGGGGCTTAGCCCCAACCCCCATTCACATGTTGACCACCATACGACCACCCGCGAACGTATTTTAAATGGATTCAGAGCTCCACATGCCTGAAAACTTGGCGCTTAACCTTTGGTTTTAAAACGCATCTCTTTTATGTGTGCAGGTGTGGTCATATGACCCATATGCTCAACGGTTTGGCGGTTAGAGGCTAGGTTCCCTATACGTCCTATAGTTTGCACAGTTTTTCGGTTATGCACCCGGTTCTAGGTTTTAGCACGAAAATGAGCACAGAGGCTAGGTTGGACACACAGAGGTGCATTTTGGCGAACCAGAGACAACAAGCTTGAAGGAGGAAAATGGCAGGAGGCCTAACTTCTTCATTTTTTGGCCAAATGAGGTGTTGAAAAAGCCCAGCTAGGGGTTTTTGGATGTTCTGAATCCATTGGCACTGTTTTAAAAGCCATTTTAAGACTTCTTTTGTAGGTTTTACACCATTGAATTTTCAGGGAGCTTGAAGCCCCCATTGATGGAGGTCATGCCCAGATGAGCCCAAGTCTGTTTTATGTGACTGAATAGTCAATTTTGGCTAATTGTTATGCTCTAAACACATTGGGATAGGTTTCAAAGGCTTTTGAGGACTTTTACATGTGTTTTTGACACAAGTAAGCTCAAGGAAGCTCAAGGCCACATGTAGAAGAGGTCATGCCCGGATGAGCCATGATTCGTTTTCAGAGTTCTATTAGTCATTCTTGGGGTTTTTATGTATTCTGAAACCAATGGTAAAAACCGTATTTACATTGGAGTCAAGAAAAAGCTTGTAAAAGAGTCTTTGAAAAACTAATCCCACAGAGCCTAGTCCATTGATGGAGGCTCAAGGAGATGTAGCCCAGTTGGGGGTGAACTCCTTTATCATCTTGTAATTGTTGTGAGTTTGCTGGTTTATTTGCTACAAGTTATGTTTATTGTGTATTTGTTTTTAACTTTTTAAATACCTCACACATAAACATTTAAAAGAAGCATGAATTTGACACATAAAACCTCTTGCATAAATTTGACATAGAGCAAGGTCCTAAAAGTTTATTTTAATGGAGTAGAGGGTGCTTGCGTAGAAAAACAAGTTAGTCCCCTATTTTCAGATCAGGTGGTATCAGAGCATAGTTTTGCTCATGTGATTCCCATTGATAGCTAGAGTTTTAGTTGTTGGTATTTGTGCAAGTTTTGTGTTGAAGTTTGATATCTTGCAAGGATGGAGGAAGCTTCAAACATTGATAATTCTCATACATATTCATTATCCAAGTTCTTTCACTAAGAGATGTTGAAGGAGTTTGTAACCATGAGAGATATGGTACAAGAGTTGTGGGAAGAAAGAAAAGAGAGCATTGTCCTTCAATAGCAGTTGATGGCCATGAAGGAGGAGAAGCACCAGATTCTTGAAAAGTTGCATGAAATGGAGACTCAACTCCATGAGGAAAATAAAACCCTTACCAAGTAAATGCATGAACATGAGGTATGTAATGTTGGTTTTTCTAGAAATTCTTCTCAAGATGAATGCTTTGGTGTTTTTGAAAATCACACAAGAAGAATAGGGTCCAAGTTATTGTTAAAAATGGGCTATGAAGGTAGTGGGTTAGGCTAGCATGCACAAGGCATTGTTGAGCCTATTGTTGTTGAGGAGAGACCCAAGTATTGTGGTCTTGGATATGAACAGAAAGATGGAGCAAATTTCAAAGTTGAGGAGACAAGGGAAACAGTTCCAAGAACCACTTTTGTTGCAAGTTCAATCCCTCAAGCATGCAAAGTTTGTTCAAGATGAATGCAAATGTATGAAACAAGAGAGTTGTGACAGCCATGAGGACAAGAACATTGTTGTTGGTCTTCAAAAGAGAGCTAGTAACGCTTTGAATTCACCTCCTTAAGAAGGCTATAAAGGTGAATGTTCAAGAACTTTTGTTGCAAGTTCAATCCCTCAAGCATGCAAAGCTTGTGTTCAAGATGAATGCAAATGTGTGAAACAAGAGAGTTATGACATCCATGTGGACAAGAAAATTGTTGTTGGTCTTCAAAGGAGAGCTTGTAACTCTTCAAATTCACCTCCTCAAAGAGGCAATAAAGGTGAATGTTCAAGGTATATTTCTGCCTATAATTCGATTGCTTTTGATTATGTTAAACATGGTAAATTTGCATGTGAAAATGGAAGAAAAAGTCCATGCAAATATTGTGGTTTATATAACCATCATGTTTTAAAATGTTGGAAAAGATTGACCACTTTCAAGAAACTTTCCAAGCAAAGACAACTTGAAAAGAGGATGCAAAAGATTTTCACTCATTGCTAGAAGTGGGGTCATCTCATTGACCAATGTTGGACATTGCATCCAACCACTCATCCACATCACAAGAGGAAAATGGAAAAATATTCTAGAAAGAATGGAAGAGGAGATTCCATCATCGATGTGAGTCAAGATAATTCACAAGAAGACGATTTTCAGCAAAAAAATCACCATTGAATTGGCTTGGTAATAAATGGTTAGATTTCCTGAGCAAGTAAGGCTTGCATTTCTTTGTTTGTAGATGTACATTTCAGCCTTATAAATGCATTTATGTTGAGAGTATGACAAGTACAACTTGTATGATGCAAGTTTGCATATGAATGCAATTCATTTGAAGGCATTCTTATTGTTGCACAACTTCGCCAGGAGGATGTAAAAAAGGGGTATGATTCTCACGTGTTACAGCCATATATCTTTTTCATATTCAACTCTTATGTACCCACATGTTTTGGGTTAATGTACTTATGTTTGTACTTGAAGGAGAGTTGAAGAGCTATGTACATACATGTGTTTTTGTGTGTGTAAACAGTGAACTTGGTGATAGTTCATCATGAATGACTCATGATTGTAACATGATTGTGTATCATGAATGTCGACTTGTTATTTTGGGAAGGTCGATATGTTTCAAATGAGTCTCGACTGGTGTCGATGTTGTCTTGACGACTATGTTGTGTCGATCATGTTTTTCGACTTATGTTTAGTCGATGGTGTTTGTTGGCTTGTAAGTTGATTTTGAGTACACCAAGATGCAGAAAACGCCATGTGCTTTGATGAAGTACAAGATGGGACCATTTGCTTGAAGAGAAAAAGGACTTTGTTGGCATCATTTTTAGTCTTGTATAAATTTGTTTTCAAGATTGATGGTTTTCTTGGTTTGTGACAAGATGTCGCAGGGAAGTTTTTGCAACCATTGTAGAGCAAATTGTTTTGACGCCAAAGAGTTCACGAGAGGGACTTGATTCTCAGTGGGAAGGTTGACAGGCTTCCAACCACAAAGAGAACAGTGGGTCAACAGCAACCAAAGAACAGTGGTTGAGGGACATAGCCAGTTGCAATGCAAGGCATATCAAGGTATCCAGGTGATTTTCAAAAAGACTTTTCAAGTAGAATCAATCGATAGAACTTGGAAGAAGAAGAGTATTGAAGCTCAGGAAGATAATCATCTGCTTTTGTGGGTCCAAAATCCTTTCAGTGGGAAGGTGTGATCAAAATCTGGACCAGCGGTCAAAATTTAGTCGAAAAATAAAAGTTATCAAAATTGCCTCAAAACAAACAGGTGTGTATCCCTCATCGTTACAAACCCAACGCACTTTGAACGGGGTCAAACGGACATCGGATGAGTGAGATATCGTGATATGTTCAAATTGTCAAACAGGCAAAAAAACATGTGTTGACTGTATAGTCCGTACAAATGCTGAGTTGGTAGGGTCGTATGAAACGTGGCAGATGTTGAGTTGGCAGGGCCGTACGAAACGTGGCAGGTTTTGGTTGGCAATCATGTGGATGAATTAGCGTCTGACACATGGCATATTTGTGGCGAATGGATTGGTGACACGTGGCCCAAGCAAGGGCTGCCACGTGTCACCCGGGCATTGGTTAAAATTTGTGGAGTCTGCAGGACTCGACCCCACGACCTCCAGGCAGGGAAAAATATTTGGGAAGGGCCACCCAACCGGCGTGCCCACCATGTGGTTCTTACCACTATACGGTTTCAAATATATTTGAGTTGAGATGTGTTATGTTTTGGGGCGTGGATCGGGCTGGGGCTTAGCCCCAGCCCCCATTCACATGTGGACCACCATACGACCACCCACGCGTGTATTTCAAATGGATTCGGAGCCCCACGTGCCTGGACACTTGGCGCCTAGCCTTTGGTTTTAAAACTCATCCCTTTTATGTGTGGAGGTGCGGTCATATGACCCATATGCCCAACGGTTTGGCGGTTAGGGGCTAGGTTCCCTAACTGTCCTATAGTTTGCGCGGTTCTTTGGTTATGCGCCCAATGCTAGGTTTTAGCACAGAAATGAGCGCAAAGGCTAGGTTAGACGCACAGAAGTGCGTTTTGGCGAACCAGAGACAACAAGCTTGAAGGAGGAAAATGGCAGGAGGCCTAACTTCTTCATTTTTTGGCCAAATGAGGCATCGAAAAATCCCAGCTAGGGGTTTTGTATTTTTTGAATCCATTGGAACTATTTTCAAATCCATTTGAAGACTTATTTTGTAGGTTTTACACCATTGAAGTTTCATGGAGCTCCAGGGAGCTTGAAGCCCCCATTGATGGAGGTCATGCCCAGATGAGCCCAAGTCTATTTTCTGTGACTGAATAGTCATTTTTGGCTAATTGTTATGCTCTCAACACATTGGGATAGGTTTTAGAGGCATTTGAGGAATTTTATAGGTGTTTTTCCACAAGGAAGCTCAGGGAAGCTCAAGGCCACATGTAGAAGAGGTCATGCCCGAATGAGCCATGATCCGTTTTCAGAGTTCTATTAGTCATTCTTGGGGTTTTTATGTATTCTGAAACCAATGGTATAGTCAGTATTTCCATTGGAGTCAAGCAACAGATTGTAAAAGAGTCTTTGAAAAAATAATCCTAGAGAGCCTAATCCATTGATGGAGGCTCAAGGAGATGTAGCCCAGTTGGGGGTGAACTCCTTTATCATCTTGTTATTGTTGTGAGTTTGTTGGTTTATTTGCTGCAAGTTATATTTATTTTGTATTTGTTTAAAACGTGTATTTAAATTTTTAAAGTCCTCAGACATAAACATTTAAAAGAAGCATGACTTTGACACATAAATCCTCTTGCATAACTTTGACATAGAGCAAGGTCCTAAAAGTTTATTTTAATGGAGTAGAGGGTGCTTGCATAGCAAAACAAGTTAGCCCCATTATTTTCAGATCAGGTGGTATCGGAGCATAGTTTAGCTCATGTGATTTCCATTGATAGCTAGAGTTTTGGCTGTTGGTATTTGTGCAAGTTTTGTGTTGAAGTTTGATATCTTGCAAGGATGGAGGAAGATTCAAACATTGATAGTTGTCATACATCTTCATTATCCCAGTTCTTTGACAAAGATATGTTGAAGGAGTTTGTAACCATGAGAGATATGGTACAAGAGTTGTGGGAAGAAAGAAAAGAGAGCATTGTCCTTCAAGAGCAGTTGATGGCCATGAAGGAGGAGAAGCACCAACTTCTTGAAAAGTTGCATGAGATGGAGAATCAACTCTATGAGGCAAATGAAACCCTTACCAAGTACATGCATGAACATGAGGTATGTAATGTTGGTTTTTCTAGAAATTCTTCTCAAGATGAATGCTTTGGTGTTTTTGAAAATCACACAAGATGAATAGGGTCCAAGTTATTGTTTAAAATGGGCTATGAAGGTAGAGGGTTAGGCAAGCATGCACAAGGCATTGTTGAGCCTATTGTTGTTGAGGAGAGACCCAATTATTGTGGTCTTGGATATGAACAAAACGATGGAGCAAATTTCAAAGTTGAGGAGACAAGGGAAACAGTTCCAAGAACCACTTTTGTTGCAAGTTCAATCCCTCAAGCATGCAAAGTTTGTGTTCAAGATGAATGAAAATGTATGAAACAAGAGAGTTGTGACAACCATGAGGAAAAGAACATTGTTTTTTTTCTTCAAAAGAGAGCTAGTAACTCTTTAAATTCACCTCCTCAAGAAGGCTATAAAGGTTAATGTTCAAGAACTTTTGTTGCAAGTTCAATCCCTCAAGCATGCAAAGCTTGTGTTCAAGATGAATGCAAATGTGAGAAACAAGAGAGTTATGACAGCCATGCGGACAAGAACATTGTTTTTGGTCTTCAAAGGAGATCTTGTAACTCTTCAAATTCACCTCCTCAAAGAGGCGATAAAGGTGAATGTTCAAGGTATATTTCTGCCTATAATTCGGTTGCTTTTGATTATGTTAAACATGGTAAATTTGAATGTAAAAATGGAAGAAAAAGTCCATGCACATATTGTGGTTTATATAACCATCATGTTTCAAAATGTTGGAAAATATTGACCACTTTCAGGAAACTTTCCAAGCAAAGACAACTTGAAAAGAAGATGCAAAAGATTTGCACTCATTGCCAGAAGAGGGGTCACCTCATTGACCAATGTTGGACATTGCATCCAACAACTCATCCACATCACAAGAGGAAGATGGATAAATAATCTAGCAAGAATGGAAGAGGAGATTCCATCATCGATGTGAGTCAAGATAATTCACAAGAAGACGATTTTCAACAAAAACAAATCACCATTGAATTGGCTTGGTAAGAAATGGTTAGATTTCTTGAGCAAGGCTTGGATTTCTTTGTTTGTAGATGCACATTTCAGACTTATGAACGCATTTATGTTGAGAGTATGACAAGTACAACTTGTATGATGCAAGTTTGCATATGAATGCAATTCATTTGAAGGCATTTGTTTTGTTGCACAACTTCACCAGGAGGATGTAAAAGAGGGGTATGATGCTCACTTGTTACAACCATATATATTTTTCATATTCGGCTCTTATGTACCCACATGTTTCGGGTTTATGTACTTATGTTTGTACTTGAAGGAGAGTTGAAGAGCTATGCACATACATGTGTTTTTTTGTGTGTAAACAGTGAACTTGGTGATGGTTCATCATGAATGAATCATGATTGTAACATGATTGTGTATCATGAATGTCGACTTGTTATTTTGGGAAGGTCGATATGTTTCAAATGAGTCTCGACTTGTGTCGATGTTGTCTTGATGACTATGTTGTGTAGATCATGTTTTTCGACTTATGTTTAGTCGATGGTGTTTGTTGGCTTGTAAGTCAATTTTGAGTACACCAAGATGCAGGAAAACGCCATGTGCTTTGATGACGTACAAGATGCGACCGTTTGCTTGAAGAGAAAAAGGACTTTGTTGTCATCATTTTCAGTCTTGTATAAATTTGTTTTCAAGATTGATGGTTTTCTTGGTTTGGGACAAGATGTCATAGGGAAGTTTTTGCAGCCATTGTAGGGCGAATAGAGTTGAGCCAAAGAGTTCACAAGAGGGACTTGATTCTCAGTGGGAAGGCTGGCAGTATTCCAAGCACAAAGAGAATAGTGAATCAGCAGCAGCCAAAGAACAGTGGTTGAGGGACATAGCCAGTTGCAGTGCAAGGCATGTCAAGGTATCCAGGTGATTGTCAAAAAGACTTTTCAAGTAGAATCAGTTGATAGAACTTGGAAGAAGAAGAGTATTGAAGCTCAGGGAGATAATCATTAGCTTTTTGGGGTCCAAAATCTTTTCAGTGGGAAGGTGTGATCAAAATCTGGACTAGGGATCAAAATTTAGATGAAAAATCAAAGTTCTCGAAATTGCCTCAAAACAAACAAGTACGTAGCCCTCGTCGTTACAAACCCAATGCACTTTGAACGTGGTCCAACGGACATCAGATGAGTGAGATATCAATATATGTTCAAATTGTCAAACAAGCATAAAAAAAATATTGACTGTACAGTCCGTAAAGTCCGTACAGATGCTGAGTTGGCAGGGTCGTATGACATGTGGAAAATGCTGAGTTGGCAGGGTCATATGACATGTGCAAATGCTGAGTTGGCAGGGCCTCTTGACATGTGGCAGGTGTTGGGTGGCAGTCATGTGGACAAATTAGCGTCCGACATGTGGCATATTTGTGGCGAATGGATTGGTGACACGTGGCCCAAGCAAGGGCTTCCACGTGTCACCTAGGCATTGGTTAAAATTTGTGGAGTCTGTAGGACTTGTTATCGCACGGTTTGTAGGAAAGGTCCAAGAGCTTGAGTCAGGGCTTGAAACCGGCGTAACAGGAGCTTCCCCACCCACTGTCACCTCGATGGGGAGCTCTTTCTATTTAGGAGGGCAAATCCAAGGGAGACGTCCCTAAGGCAATCTGGTTTTAAAGAAGGGTTAAAGGATAAAAGACCAAGATTAAGGTTCCCTTTCACAGATTGCTGCCCAAGTGAGATAGTCAAGAAGAGAAACCCACTGAAGAATGCACCTGTTTGCGAGACAAATCAATTACAACTAGAGTATGTGCTTGCAGTGGGTTAGTACTTCATCAAATTTATGACTATCTTCAAATGTATATATGAGCAATGAATAAATATAATTATTGACGAAGTCAATGATTATCA
>JZKD02S1631725.1:1277098-1302518 GCA_000966675.3 Picea glauca | reverse complement strand
AGGTGGTTGTAAATTTGAAAAGAAGAAATTAATTAGTTAACTAATGGGAGATTAAAAGAATTATATATATATATATATATATATATATATATATATATATATATATATATATATATATATGTATATAAAAAAATATAAAAAAAAGATTTTGAGCGCATTTATTTTAGTGAGTTTTCAAAAAAAAAAATAAATAAAAGAGGGGGGGGGGACTTAAAAGAAATATGATTTAGGGTTTTTGAGGAAAAACATAATGGGATTAGGTCAAAATAAGGATAAAAGAAAGGAGATGAGGGAAAAGAAGGGGATATTCTATGAGGTATGGTTATGCTGCCAAAATGGCAAACTGGACTGATTGCTTGTGAGGAGTTGGGGATTTTTTCAGCTGATTGAGTGGTAGCTCAGCCTTGGAGGCAAGCTGGGAAGCTAGGTTACTGTCTGGACAGTGTGTGTCCCCTTTGTGGATCGAGGGGCTAAGGGGGCAGCAGCGTACCCCTCGCGTTTGGTTGGGAGGTCCCGGTGAGTCCTCTACGGTCGGCAAGCGGGAGCATCAGGGAGCGCACGGACGACCCCGGAGCAAGCGATAAGGCCAAGGTATGACTTTTAATTAGTAGAGTAAAATGCATTAAGATTTAAGATGGAAGCAACACCTCGCTTGTAAATGGATTAAATGGTTGGTTATTTATTTAAGGATTAAACTGTAACTGAAATGGATTGATCGGTTGTTTTTATTTTTACTTGAAGAATAAATTGTAACTGAACTAGATTGAAATGGTTTATGGCTGGAACTAGAAACGAATCCTTCTGCAATCCAAGCATAGGCTAGGTATTCCGCTTTTATTTCAGTATTCGGAGGAAGGGAAAAACAATAGAGAAAACAAGGCTTAAGAGGATAAGGCAAAGCCTCGCAACTTAACCTGAGAGAGGGCATAACACTATCGGTTTTGGGCTCTCCTTCATTTAGACGATCCAAGTCAATTCCCATTCATTAGGAATCCTTCTGGCACTCGCCATTGAGGCTCCTACTGTTTTGTTTGCCAATGACAGTCCCGAACCTTTTAGCGCTGCCCCCTTCTGGTGCCTCGATCTTTGATGTGTTTTGTTCCTTTGAATTATGCGACTGGTATGTATGTTTTATCCTTGCCTCCTGCACACCCACATTGAACCAAGTGAGCTATGATTTTTCTTTCCGAACTGTTGAGAGAATTGTTTTATCACCTGCCTTGACACAGGCTTATCCCAACGCTCTGGAGGTCAAGCCCTCTCTCATCCACTCCAGCGGTAGACGTGACTCGAACCACCCTGACATCCAAGATTGTGTTGGACAACATGATGATTTTTGTGCTTACCAAGAGATTGTGGTTTGCGTCTTGTCTTTAATATAATGGCGGGTGGTTGCCAGGAATCAGTGGTTACAGCGTGGTCATTAAATGATAGTATTGCTTCCTCGTTTTTTTTTTTGTTGTTGTTATTCTGACTATTTCCTTTAATTCCTAGTTGCCCTTTTAAACTGCCACTGTCAATCTCAATGGTGTTAATGAGGCCCGTTGTCGGGTGAGTGAATACTATTTTTACCCTTTTTTTTCCCAAGAAAAATTGACTCGAAATTTTTTAAAGTATAAACTCATTTATAAGAAATCTGAAGCCAACGGTGTAAGCTAGTTCAGTTCAAAATCCAAGATCGGTTCAACAGTTATAAGAGACACAGTATTGTCCAGGCCGATAGGAAATGAAAATTCATATCCAAAACGCCATCGGCTAACACAAAACAAAACAATGTATCGCCTCCAAGTGCAGATAACAGGATTACATAATTCCCCACAGGGAGTAAACTCAAAACACCCTTGCCACTCTATTAATAATAGAAGAAACAAAAAAACCGAGGCTCTCTGCGACCAAGACATGCCAAAGACTGATCTTTTAAGATTCGAATAGATTCAAGGTAGTGATATGGCTCTCCTGTCCTCTCTCGCAGTGGTAGATCCAAAGTCTGTCGGTCACTTCACTTAGAGCACGCTTGGAGAGTGCATCAGCCTCCGAGTTGTGCGATCGAAGCCAACTGATGTGTTTTTACCTTACGCACGGGCATGGAACAGTTATTTTAATTATTTTGGTAATTAATATAATGGTAACGTAAAGGTAGAACTTTTGTTATTTAGTTGGATATTAATATAATATAAAAGTTATTGTAATCTAAAAGAAAATTCTTGTTATTTAATAGAAGGGTGATTGTAATATGGAAAGTGATGTTATGATTATGCTTAGGGCAATGATCTTGTAAATTTGGACCTTGTTATAATTAGCCATACTATGTGTTTTCCTTGTTAGTTCCATTGAATTATTATTAGAATAAAAAAGTTATGGTAACGTAAAGGTAGAACCTTGTTATTTAGTTGAATATTAATATGATATAAAAGTTATTGAATAGAAAAGTAAATTCTTGTTATTTAATAGAAAGGTTATTGTAATATGGAAAGTGATGTCATGATTAGGGCAATGATCTTGTAATTTCATTAGTATTGCTAACATATGAAAGCAAGATCATGGTTATTCTCTTTACAATGTTATTTTGGTATGAAAAGTAATCATTTGGTTAGTTCATTGCAGGGCTAATTAAATTTGTTTTAATAACAACATGTAAAACGTAAGGTCCTTGAAGTAAGTACAATGAATTAATACGATTGGGTTGAGGGGAAGTTTGCAAATAATTCTATGAACTTATTATTAAGGTTGGATTAAGGGTGTTTATTTGCTTACTAGATTTATTTATGGTAATTGTCTGGTAATGTAAATGTAATTTTTGCGAACTTCCTATAACTTAAAATGAAAGGGTGTTACCCTTTTATGGCAATGGTTTGCAGTTTTAGTGTCGGGATAACACATAAAATTTAAGGTGATGTTATTTGGCAAGGTTAAAAGGGATATAATGTAACATATTCTTTATGACATGACATCGTTATTTTAATTTTAGTTGTTATTGATAAACTTATGTGGTGTAGTGTCCTTGAATAAGTACAAGGATTATTGAGTTAGTAAAGGAGGGTTGTTGTTCATTTTGAATAATGTTGTACTTGGTTGATACGCCTATTGGGCGCTTGGCCTGCTTGTGTCGGGCGGGATGTAGGCACCCCAGGAAAACTTAGGAGATAGGTCTGGGTGTGTGATTATTTCGTGTAAAGATTCCAGTGCCGTATCTAGAGTCTCGGGCCCTTTAAATGAAGGGTTTCCACTCTTGCGACACACCTGATGGATATTACTAGTTTCTGCCTGAGCAGTCGGCCAGGAGCCTATCTGACCTTCTCTCTCTCTGGAGCAGAGAACTAAGATTAAACGCCCTGCTTTCTTGTGCAGAAATAGTAAGATCCACTACCATGGATTCTTCCCTCTGTGTTCGTACTGGGCACCACCCAATATGTCTTTAGATGTTGCATTGTGCGCTCTATGTCCTTGGTCGTTATTGTTGCAGTTACCTGTAGTGCGCCTTATGTCTTGGGTCGTTCATTGCCTGCATCTCTTGTTGAGCATCATGTCTCCTTGCTGTGATCCTCGTGGTTGCATCTTGTTAGTCGTCGGGTGGTGACGTAGAGTCATGTGTGTCTGTTCCTTTCTACCCGCGCGCACACACATTTAAAAAAAGAAAAAAAGAAAAAAAAAAACTTGCACCTGTTGTCAGAGCCGTTGTCGTGACAAGGAGGGATGTTACAGAAGGGGGCCATCATTAATTTTTATCCATGCATAAACGTTTCATTTAATCAATTTAAAGAAAAGATCAGATTGTAAATAAAAACTTTCTTGGTTCAGTATCCTTGTACATATTCTCTAAAAATATTAAGTATCTAAAATACATAGAATAGATTTATAGAAGAAATGCAGAATTGTAATCATTAAGGGAAACATATGTTTTAACAAAGAAGAAGCAACAACCAGTTACTTTCCTCGTTACCGAAGCCAGAATGATAATGATAAACAATATGGGCGAATTATAGAACTTTCTTCAAGAAAAATAAACTTGGACTTTCAGTCAAAATATTGTTCATATGGACCAAAGGAAATAGAAGGAACTCATGGTCGCAAGGGTAAGAACCCAAGCCTAGTTAAACATTTTACAAGAAAAAATGAGTTGCCTTTATTTACACAGATAGAAACCTAATGATGGTGGATGTAATAGTCGTAAGGTTTTCCTTCTTGGATTAACCTAGATTATCGAACAATTCAAAGGAATAGCTTTGTTAAGAAAAGAAGGATCCAGAGAAATATTACAGAGGTAAACATTAACTATTAAACAATGGTAATCAATATGCAAGTATTGGGTTTGAGAAATATAATGACAAGTAAATATGAATAGGAGGTTTTTGAATGCAAATTAAACATACAAAGAATAGTATTGAAGATAATAAAAGAAGTTTCACAGACTACAACCAGGTTCGAGTTTTGTAAAATTGTAATATCTTGAATGCATTCACTATACCCTCACCGAGGGCTTGTAATTCATGATTCCTCATGGCACATTAACCCGAGATGAGGTTGCGGGTCTATCTAACCATGTGTTGACTAAAATTGCTCGAATAATGGGTACATGATATATAAATTTTACCAAGAACATATTCCTCAGAGAAGCACAATGCATAGATGAAGGAAGCACTTACAGAGGATGAACATTGAAAATATAAATACATATATAAAGGAATTAACCCACAAAGACTTTCTTTTATACACATAAACAATTCCACAGAGAACGCAATATATTTTACCAAAAATATATGCTACAGAGAAGCACAATACATAGACGAAAGAAGTACTTCACAGAGAACACCATATATTTTACTAAAAACTTATTGTACAGAGAAGCACAATGCATAGACATAGGAAGTACTCCACAGAGAACAAGCATTGCAAATATAAATATATATATCAAGAAATTGACTCACAAAGAATTTTGTTTATACACAGAAACTTCCACAGAGAACACAAGGTTGTTTAGATGGAGGAGATAGTCGACGAAAAGCATATTGTATTTACATTTTCAAAGGAAACTAATGGACATTGTACTTGTATATTTTATACCGAGAGTATTGTTTTGCAGAAAGCATGCATTGCTTGGACAGAAGCTAACATTTGCAAGAAGTAATTCTCACAGAGCACCATCGTAAAGAAAACCCTAAACAATAAAAGAACCCTTATAAAACTATCGAAGAAGGGTAATAGAGTACTTATAATGCTTGTGGAGATACTTCACAGAGCCAAGGGCCATAACATAACCAAATGCCATAACAAAGTCGAATGCCAGTTTCGAACGCAAAGTGTAAATAGAGAAATGACCAAGCAAAATGAGACTCAAGAGATTAGTTATGAAAGAGTAATGGCACCTCAAACTTCTCAGTGATGGGAGGAGAGTCAGGTATGCCACCCCACTCCTTTCCATGTGGGTTGTTTGAAGGGTCGAGGCTATAGTGGGTGGTTCAATACAGTGGCAGGCCTAGAGGGTACTAGGTTAGTCAGTCTACCATTAATGGACTTTCCCTAGATTTAAATTCCAAGACCAAACATCGATTGAGGTTTTGGCCTGACCTCGCTTCCACTTATTTTTCTGTTTCAAAATCACTTAATTGTTGATTGGACAGGTAACCCTATGCCAGATCAATAATAATTTACCCTGGTATAACTTAATACTAGACTATATTATATATCGTATGTTAATATCACTTACTTTGGAACATGCTTAGTAGAGGGATGATTATACCCTAGCAGGTGGACTATGAACTAGAGTGGTTATAATAGTATAGTCACAGTTCTTAATTTAAGTCTTGACTTATGTAATAAAGATTTTTATGCATAGCATAGGTTATAGCAGTGGGATGGGGATATTGTTATGAATTTATTGAATATGGTTAGTATGGGTTCGATGAAACCCCAACTTCTTTTGTATTCATGACTTTATACTATACCTAAATAGTTCTAGTACCTTCATAACAATAATCAAAGTTAGAACTTTAATGCAGTAGCAAGAAGAATAGATTTTTAATAAATCCAATGAGATGACTATGGCATTTTTTCATGAATAGTAGCAGTAAGCTATCATTGGGTACTAAACCTCATACAGGATGTTAATCTAGTAGAGTAACACTTTTATGCACATAAAAAGTGACATAGATTTATAAGGATTATTTTGTATGTCACGACAATTTCGATAATTTCTAGTTGTTATTCCCCTGATCATTTTTATTTTTATTTTTAGTGAAATGTGGGGTACGTTACATATGGTATCAGAGTTGTAGGTTACAATTCTTGGACCTCAGGGCAGCACCAGAATTCAAAATTTGTTTCGTTTCCTTGAAGAAAGTCTAACAAACACATTTATTGTTACAAACAGAAAAACAAATTATCTATTGTGAAAATGTCAGCACAGTATGAAGAAGAAAATAGACCTGAAGGGAATCCAAATCAAGAGCTTCCTAGAGACACGAAGCATAACAATGAAGGGAGTTCAACCACTCAAGTATTGGAAACGATGTGGAACCCCATCATATAATTATAAGGGTTCAAAGCATATAACGAGAAGCTAAAGAAATCACGGGAAGACCAGCAAGAAATAAACGAAATATTGCTATGCGATATAGTAACAAATAAAAGTCCAAAGGACAATGAAAAAGAGAAAGAGGTCACCAAAATGTCCTCTAAAAATTATGGTCATGAAACACAAAAGGAGGATAGTTGTAATATCCCCCAAAAATAAATTATTATTATGTCTAAAAATACTTAGGAATTTATTTCCGTTTTTGTAAATTCAAAATTGGAAAATTATTGTCATTTAAGGAAATTCTAAATTTTGGAATTTAGTTAATTGTAATTATTATTATGACTGTTGGGCAAAGATTTGATTTGCCTCAACCAACTCTTTGACTATGACACTTGTAAGAAACAAATATTTTTATATTTATTGCTGAGAGACAAATGGAACAGCCAGGTTGAAATCATTTGACGATGACTCAATGAGTGGGGAACATGTTTGAACTACCTCAGGGTTGAATTCTACAAGTGGAAAATCAGGAATTTGGCCATTGGCAGGCCCTGGAAATCAAGGATTTGTAAAGCTCGGAAAATTCCCAAGGGGAAAAGACCTAGGCACAAATGATTTTGGCATATATAGCATATGGGAGGTGGTAGGAAGTTGCCTAGTATGTTGGGGAAAATAGTATCACTTGTTGTTATGAGCACTTCTTTATGAGTGCGAGGCAAGGAGAAGTTTTTTGTAACTGAAGAAGGACTGTAGCTAAGGAGGAGTTCTGGGGTTCTCCCTCATGGGTTCATGGTCAGGCTAGGGGGTGAACAAAGTAAGTAGATTGGTTGCTTTGTTCTATGGTTGGGTGGAACTTGGTTGTTCCATTTGTTGTTTCAGCGTTTGGTTCAGATATGTTCCTCTACTCTTCTCTGGTTGAATTTCTATTGATTAAATAGTTGATAGTATATTTTTTTCTTGGATGGATGTCCTAGTATTTTATGGCTGATAGAATTGGAGAGCTATTGTGTATGCTGGTTTTTGTAGGTACAATTTGATTTTGTTAATCCATAAAGTAATAAAGCTATTGTGTGTTAGCTACTATAGATGCAGACTAATTTTTTTATGAATAACGCGATGAAATTTGTGGTGTGTTAGTTATGGTAGGTACATCCGATATACATGTAAGTTAAATAAAATATAATCATTATAGGTTTATTTTATCCTCTACCAGGCACGTGAACACATACTTATAGACGATCAGATTTAAGTAATTTTAAACTGTGAAATGTTAGACATAATTCTGGAAATATATAAGCATGTATGTGTATGAATATTTCTATGGACTGAGATATGCACAACTATCTAAATAACAAGGGGACGTTCGATTTTTACATATACCAAAGTAGACCCAAAAGGAATATAAAATAGAATTTCATATATGAATACATTTTGCTGCCGAACACAGAGTTTCTGAATTATAAAATATCTAATACACATGAACTAATTATTGACTGTTGCATAACTTGAAATTTGAGTTTTTTCCATGTAAACTGACCATATAATTGGAATAAATAGTTACAATCATGTTTCATTACAATAACGCAGATGCTAAGGTTTGGTGTTGTAAATACATAAAACATGTTTCATATCCTAGAATCGGACCAATACTTAAAAGAGTCTTCAACTATACATAACATTGCGTTTATAAATCTCAAATAGTGAAATCATATTTCAGTATGGGGTTTCCCCTATGTCTTTTCTTTAAAAACTAAATATACAAATAACCAGTTGTTATAGGAGTCTGGTATAAATTCCCACGATAACTGTATTCTAGGACAAAACCGTTTCATTCGATAGAACTTGGGTTAATATTTTTTTAAGAGAGCTATAAAATGGAACCCGAGTACTTTTTGCACAAGACATTGTCTTGGAATCCGGAGACTTCTAATGCCACAGTCTTGTAAGGAGACCAAGAAAAATATAATTAGTATTAAGTTGGAAGTAAATAGAATTTCAAATAATGAATGTAGAATAATTACCAGGGTAAAATGTTTACAAAAAGAAATAACACAGATGAATATATAGATTGCACTTAGCTTGCGGTTTTGGGAGCAAATGTCGTCTTTCCTCTTTGCATCAATGAAAAATTCATCCACAGACTCGAAGGGATGGACTAGGCCAAGGATTTCCTGATGGGTACCCTCGAAGTTAAACATGGGTCCCATCATTAGATTATAGTAATCAAACTTTAATCAATTATTCCAGAAAGACAGTAAATAAACAACATCCTAAAAAAAAGAATAATAAAGAATGTACAGTATAAAACGTGATCTACAGGGTTACCCGACTAGATCACAGAATAAGGTTACGATTTTATTCTTATAATTAATTAAAACCACCTTTGAAAATAAATAAAATGCAATTGCGGACAGAGTCCTGGACACATTATAGTTTCTTTCCTTGATGTGAATTAAATAAAATAAAACGGATAGACATCCAAATATGTAGGAAAACATGTGTGGGTAATTCCTTGGTTATGTCCAAGGCTCTGAAATAAAGATACACGACGGGAGTCTTAAACTGTATCCATACCTGTATAAATGTGTTGTAGAGTAAGTAGAGTAACTTTTATTAAAACCATACATACATATCTGGAGGGGATGATTCATTTAAACGTATCAGGGGTAAGGTGATTACAGAACTGATTATATCCACAAACAACTATCTCATGATTCTTAAACCCTTTTACCGCGTAATTATTTGGACTACGATGAGAATGTTACAGGACGAGTGTTATCAACATATACTCAGGCAAGGAAACACTCGATGCTTACAATGTGAAAGGTTACAAAAACAAAACGTGTTGTGCCACCTCTAAAATGAATCGGAACCTTGGCAAGCACTGAGATATGTACCCTCATGAAATTAATAGATCCAAGAATCATGAGACTTCAATAAACAAAATACAAAGCTAAGCGATATCTTTGTAACTGTAATTGAAAAACTCAAAGGAATGAAAATCATAAATTTACGCCACATAAGGGAAACGCCCTTCCACACAGATGAAAACCCAATTCCTAATTAGGGTAGACAACCCAAGAAAATACACGAAGTACACAGTCAAACCACGAACAGATAAGGAGTTATGCCAAAGCAGTGGAATATATGAAAGCTCAAATAAAGGACTCACATCTATATCAAGGTGCGTAAACACTAAGAATACAAAGAAAGCAATCAAGATTTACAATAAATTCGTCATTACACTTATGACCGAACTAGTGAAGTGGACATCCTCGCTCCCTTTGAAACTTTCATCCCATAACTATCTAAGGGTTTTACACAAAGGAAATGTCTGTCGCAGAGCACAAGGGTTCCTAGAAAAACTGATACAAAAGATAAGGGTGAAGCCATGAAAAAACCCTAAGCACTGTTGGGTATAATGTCAATGCCTAAAACTCTATATTAGACCACGAAAGATAGGCCAATAACGCTAATAGGAAACTCTCGAAGGGACTAATGCACACAATAACATTATTCATAACACAGAGAATTCAAATAAAAATGACCAAAAGGTCCTTACTGCGCTTAAGGTGGTGTCCAACTCGTGTGGTCCTCCAAACGTTTCCCTCCGCCAGAGAGAGCCCAACTTCACAGACGTTGGCCATGCCACTGAGAAGAACAGTAACAGGGTTAACATTGTAACATGTTTTGCAAAATACATAGACCCAAGGTGAAGAGTGAAACAATAGCCTTAGGAAACCCTTCGTCAAATAGTTTAATGCCATTAGTGACGAGTTGTACCTAGGCCATGTGATTAGGGAAAGTTGTCGAAATTATAACGGGTATAGTAAACAAGCAATGGTCCCAAGGAAGTGTGTTACAGAATGCCATAAATGTCTTTGATAGGGTTCATTTAAACCATGACAGTCGTATCTATGCCGACCTCGCATCAGTCTTATGGCAATTTTAATGACAGTTAGTTAGGTTATAACTTAGCCTTTTCTTCCAGTTTAGTTAGAGTTATACTCTTACTGTCGGATCTCTTAGCCCTTGTGCCAGGGTTAGTTTAATGAGAGTGGTAAATAACCAGGAATGAGCAGCATGTACCGACCGTCTAGTTACAACGTTTCTTAGTTTTAACACTTTCACTTACTCAATGTCATGTTAATAATAACACGTTCAATAAATACCTCTCACATATGACCGAGGGATTAATCAATACATTTGGACTAGGGTCATTATATGCACTGAAGCGTTTGAATAATTCTAATGACCCTAATGAAAACAAAAATTAAATGGGTAAATTTGGGGTACATTACATATGGTATCAAAGCAAAGGTTACAACACTTGGACCTTAAAACAGGCCCAAAAATGTTTTCTTAGCACATGTTTTTTGTTTAATGAAAAAACTAACAAAACAATTTAATAGTTACAAACATAAAAACTATATTTTTGTTGTGAGCATGGCAGCAGAGAATGAAGCTGAGATCAAACTCGAGGAGAATCCTAAGAAAATACCTCTTGAAGAACCTATGCAGAATAGTGAAGAAAGTTCACCTACCGAAGTTTTGGAAACCATGAGAAATCTCATTGTGGAACTGCAAGTTTTCAAAGAAGACAATGAGAAACTGAAAAATGCACAACAAGAACAACAAGAAATAAATGAAGTATTGTTGCGAATAATAGTAACAAATAAGAGTCCAAAAGACAAAAACCAGGAAGAAGAAGTCAGTAAAAGGGCCTCCAAGAATTATGGTCCTGAAGCAGAAAAAGGGGACAACTCTTCCGAAGGTACACCATCAGCATAAGATAAAGCAACCACAGGAAGAAAGAGGAAATAGGTGGACCATATAGAGGGAGATTTTAAGAAAATCAAACCGTCCACCTTTGACGGGGAATCTAGGACACGGGAGGAAGCTAAAGCATGGTTATTAAACATTAAAAAGTATTTCAAGATCTACAACTATTCCAACAACATGAAGGTCAGAATGGCCATCTATAACCTAAAAGGAAAAACAAGTATATGGTGCAGGACCTAAAGTTCACCAAGGGCCTAAAGGAAAAATAGATGGAGTGGTCAGATTTCAATAAATACTTTAAGAAACAATATTTATTTGAAAGTTACTATGAAAGAAAAACCAAGGAGTTTTATGAACTACGATTCGGTCAAATGACTATGGATGACTTGATAAATAAATTCCTGGAATTATTAAGGTTCGTGCCTTATATTCAGGAGGTCAAAGTAAAAATCCAATGGTTCCTAAGTTGTTTACCATAGTCCTATAAGGACATAATCAAATTCAACAACCCCAAGTCCTTAAGTGAAGTTTTCAAGAAGGCCCGAATGTGTTACGACCAATACAAACAACGTTTGGAATTTCACAAGGCTTGGAAAGACAAGAAACAAGACTGAATGAACCAGTGGAAGAAGGGATATCAACCAGCCCCTTTCTAGAATGCAACAAAGAGATTTCTAAGGAAATATTTTCACTCCAATAACATGAACAACCCAGGAGGTGGTAAACCAATTAATCTGGGAATAAAGAAGTTTGGGGGCAACCCTAGAGAACCATTAAAATGATGGGAATGTGGAGATCCTCACTTAAGGAGGAATTATCCACGATTAACTTTTGCATTCAGGACTATGGTTCACAACCTACAAGAATCCTCTATAGTGGAAGATGTGGGCAGAAGCTTACATCGGATCAATGCAGTCGTGGATGGCCGACAAGATGATCACCAATCCACTGTAGTGGAATATGAAGGTAAAGTTAACAATATTTGTGTTTTTGTTTTAAATGATCCAGGGGATACCTTGAGTTATATCGCTCCTGGTGTAGTGGATTCAAATAAACTTAAGAAAATAAGACATGAAAAATCTTGGCTAGTACAACTAGCAACAGGAACAAAAAGAAAAGTATTTGATTTTATTTCTGAGTGTGAGTTCATTTTAGGTGGTCATAACACAAAGATAAATATGAACATTCTACCGTTAGGATCTTATGATATAATTATTGGAATGGATTGGTTAGAAAGGCATAAAGCAGTTTTAGATTGTTATGAAAAATCACTCAATTACAAAGACAAAAATGACACTGTTATGACAGTACAACGCATACGAAAACTAGTCTCAGTTAGGCAGATTTCAATAATGCAATTTAAGAAGTGCATGAGAAAAGGTTGTCATATTTACGCTATCCAAGTGACAAATATGTTGGAAAAAGAAAATAAACCTAGCCTAGAATATTTTGTCATCTTTCATGATTTTAGAGGTGTGTTTGTTGACGAAATACCTGAACTTCCCCCAAGAAGAGAGATAGACTTTCTTATTGATCTGTTTCCTGGTTCAGCTCCTATATCTAAGGCACCCTACCGAATGAGTTTACCCGAATTAACATAATTAAAGATTCAAATACAAAACTATTGGACAAGGAATATATCAAACCAAGTGTCTCGCCATGGGGAGCACTAGTCCCTTTTGTTAAAAATACAGACGAAACTCTAATATTATGCATTGATTACAAACAGTTAAACAAAATGACTATTAAGAACAAATACCCCTTACCTAGAATCAATGATCTATTCGATCAAGTAGGTGGGGCAAATATTTTTTCTAAATTGGATTTAAGATCCGGTTATCACCAGGTTAGAATAAAAGATGAGGACATAAGTAAAACAACATTCAGAATGAGATATGGACATTACAAATTTGTCGTTATATCATTTGGTCTCACTAACGCACCAGCAACATTTATGTGTTTGATGAACAACATTTTCAGTCAATACTTGGATAAGTTTTTTTTGGTATTTATTGACGATATCCTAGTGTATTCTAAAACAGAAGAAGAACATGAAGAGCATCAAGGATAGTACTGCAAACTTTAAGAAAACACAAACTGTATGCTAAATTTGACAAGTGTGACTTTTATCAAAAGAAAATATAGTACCTAGGACATGTAATATCTGAAGAAGGTATTGCAGTCGACCCATAGAAAATAAGATGCATCATGGAATGGTCGATCCCTAAGGACGAAGCGGACATCCGGTCATTCACGGGGATCACCGGATATTACCATAGATTTATAGAGGGATTTTCCAAGATTGCATACGCTATCACATCTTTACAAAAGAAGGGAACCAAGTTTAACTGGTCACAAAAATGCCAAGACAATTTTAATAAGTTAAAGGAATTGCTAACAGTCGCACCCATTTTAAGGGTAGTAGACCCAGATAAAGACTTCACAGTCTGTGTGGATGTGAGTAAAGAAGGTTTGGGAGGTGTCCTAACTCAAGAAGGGTATGTTATTTGTTATCAGTCCCGAAAACTAAAAGAGCACGAACAAAACTACGTCTCTCACGACTTAGAGTTAGCAGATGTCATCCATGCTTTAAAGATGTGGTGACACTATATAATGGGTAGAAAATTTATGTTGTTGACTGATAACAGTGGTGTGAAATTCTTGTTTAGTCAACCAGGCCTTAATGCAAGGCAGGCAAGATGGCTATCCTTCTTTAGTGAATTCGACTTCGAGGTAAGAGACATCAAGGGTAAGGAAAACAAGGTGGCAAATTATTTAAGTAGAAGAATTCATGGGTTGTTTGAGATAAACCTTAGTAGGGCAGAAAGTGACATTGAACAAAGGATAAAGGCTGCAAGTAATAATGATGAAAAATATATTAAAACAATGGCAGATTTACAAAATAACGCAGAAAATTTAGACAAGACAGATATGAGTTTGGACATAAATGGTCTACTAAGATTTAAAAATAGATTATACATACCATATTTTGTTGAATTAAAACTAACAATTTTGGACGAAGTACACAAGAAACCATATTTTGGTCATCCAGGATATCAGAAAACGGTGGCAATGCTAAGAAAGTTATTTTATTGGCCTAATATGAAGAGAGAAACAACAGAATACTTGTCTAAGTGCCAAGATTGTCAAAAAGTGAAGGTTGAACCCTAGCACCCAGTCAGTCTGTTGCAACCTCTACCTGTACCAGAATGGAAATGGGAGACTATATCACTAGATTTTATCACAGGATTGCTTAGAACTCAAAAACAACATGATTCAATTATGGTAGTAATTGATAAGATTATCAAGTCTTCACACTTTATTCATGTAAAGTCTACTTTTAAATCCATTAACATCGCTAAAAATTCATGAAAGAATTTTTTAGACTGCATGGTATTCCTAAAATGGTGATTTCGGATAGAGACATAAAATACACATCTACATTTTGGAAATAATTGTTTGCAGGGTTAAATACTAAGTTAAATTTCAGCACAAGCTACCATCCACAAACGGATGGGCAAACTGAACGGACAAACCAAATCGTGGAGGATATGTTATAAATGTATGTAAGAACAAAACCAAGTAGGTGGGAAGACTAACTGCACTTGGTAGAGTTTGCATACAATAACGGTTACCAGGCATTGACTAAGATGAGCCCCTTCGAAGTACTATACGATGAAAAGTGTACAACTCCAATTAGCTGGGACAACCCAGTTGGCAGAATCATGGTCGGAGTAGAAATTCTCTAGGAAATGGAGAATACGGTAATAAAAGTACAACAGAATTTAAAGGAGGCACAGGGAAAACAAAAAAGTTACGAAGACCTGAAAAGAAGACACCAGGAATTTCAAGTTGGAGACACGTATATTTAAAAGTCAAAGCAAGAAGAAGCTCCTTAAAACTAGGAAATTGCTCCAAGTTGGCACCCAGGTGTTTTGTCCCTTTCGAGATCTTAGTTCGAATTGGACCAGTGGCATACCAACTTGCACTTCCTGTAAATCTGAAAATTCATAGTGTATTTCATGTTTCTTTGTTAAAGAATTATGTTTATGATCCTTCTCACATGATTGATTGGAACGTGGTGCAGGTGGAACTATAAGGCAAGTTCCAAGAAGAACCTCTACGCATTCTGGATAGGAGATAAATAACACTACAGAACAAAGTCGTCGCCCAGGTAAAAGTGCAATGGAAGCACTTTAGTACTGAGGAGGCCACTTGGGAATTGGAGGAAGATTTGAAGAAATCTTATCCAACCTTGTTCCGAGGAAGGAATGAACACTAAGGACAATGTTGTATAGAAGGGGGAAAGGATGTAATATCCCCAAAAAATAAATTATTATTATGTCTGAAAATACTTAGGAATTTCCATTTTTGGTAAATTCGAAATTGGAAAATTATTGCCATTTATGGCAATTCCGAATTTTGGAATTTAGTTAATTGTAATTATTATTATGACTGTTGGGAAAAGATTTGATTTGACTCAACCAAATCTTTGACTATGACACTTGCAAGAAACACATATTTTTATGTTTATTGCTAAGAGACAAATGGAACAACCAGGTTGAAATCAACTCACCATGACTCCATGAGTGGGGAACATGTTTGAACTACCTCAGGGTTGAATTACAAGTGGCAAATCAGGAATTTGGCCATTGGCAATGCGAAAATTAAGGATTTGTAAAGCTGTGAAAATTCCCAAGGTGAAAAGACCTAGGCACAAATGCTTTTGTCATATATAGCATATGGGAGGAGGCAGGACCCTGCCTAGTATGTTGAGGAAAATAATATCACTTGTTGTTATGAGGAATGATTTCTGAGTGTGAGGCAAGGAGAAGTTTTCTGTAACTGAAGAAGGACTATAGTTAAGGAGGAGTTCTGGAGTTTTCCCTCATGGGTTCATGGTCAGGCTAGGGGGTGAACAGAGCAAGTAGATTGGCTGCTCTATTCTATGGTTGGGTGGAACTTGGTTGTTCCATTTGTTGTTTCAGCGTTTGGTTCAGATATTTTCCTCTACTCTTCTTTGGTTGAATTTATGTTGATTAAATAGTTGGTAGTATACGTTTTTCGTGGGTGGATGTCCTAGTATTTTATGGCTAATAAAATAGTAGATCCACTGTGTATGTTGGCTATTGTAGGTACAGTTTGACTTTGTTAATGCATAAAGTAATAAAGCTACTGTGTGTTAGCTACTGTAGATGCAAATTATTTTTTTATGAATAACATCATGAAAGTTGTGGTGTGTTAGTTATGGTAGGTACATAGGATATACCTATAAGTTAAATAAAATAGAATCATTACAAGGTTATTTTAACCTCTACCAGGCACATGAACACATACTTATAGACGATCAAATTTAAGTAATTTTAAACTATGAAATGCTAGACATAATTCTGGAAATATATAAGCATGTATGTGTATGCATATTTCTATGGACTAAGATATGCACAACTATCTAAATAACTAGGGGACGTTCGATTTTTACATATACCAAAGTAGACCCAGAAGGAATATAAAATAGAATATCATATATGAATACATGTTGTTGCCGAACACAGAGTTTTTGAACTATAAAATATCTAATACACAGAAACTAATTATTGATTGTTGCATAACTTGAAATTCATGTTTTTTCCATGTAAACTGATCATATAATTGGAATAAATAGTTACAGTCTTGTTTCATTACAATAACGTAGAGGTTAAGGTTTGATATTGTAAATACATAAAACATGGTTCACATCGCAGAGTCAGACCAATACTTAAAAGAGTCTTCAACTCTACATAACACCGCGTTTATAAATCTCAAATAGCGAAATCTTATTTCAGTATGGGGTTTCCCCTATGTCTTTTCTTTAAAAACTGAATATACAAATAACCATCTATTATAGGAGTCTAGTATAGATTCCCACGATAGTTGTATTTTAGGACATAACCGTTTCATTCGATAGAACCTGGGTTAATATTTTTTTAAGAGTGTTGTAAAATGGAACCCGAGAATCTTTTGCACAAGACGTTGTCATGGAATCTAGAGACTTCTAATGCGCACAGTATTGTAAGGAGACCAAGAAAAATATAATTAGTATTAAGTTGGAAGTAAACAAAATTTCAAATACTGAATGTAGAATAATTACCAGGGTAAAATGTTTATAAAAAGAAATAACACATATGAATATATAGACTGCGCTTAGCTTGAGGTTCTAGGAGCGAATGTCATCTTTCCTTTTTGCATCAATGATAAATTCATCCACAGACCCGAATGGATGGAGTGGGCCAAGGATTGTCTGATGGGTACCCTCGCAGTTAAACAATTGTCCCATCATTAGATTATAGTAATCAAACTTTAATCAATTATTCCAGAAAGAGAGTAAATAAACAGCATCCTAAAAACAAGAATAATAAATAATGTACATTATAAAACATGATATACAGGGTTACCCAAATGGATCACAAAATAAGGTTACGATTTTATTCTTATAATTAATTAAGACCACCTTTGAAAATAAATAAAATGCAATTGCAAAGTCCTGGAAAAATTAGAGTTTCTTTCCTTGATGCGAATTAAATAAAATAAAACAGATAGACATCCAAATCTGCAAGACAATAGGGGTGGGTAATTCCTTGGTTATGTCCAAGGCTCTGGAATAAAGATACACGATGGGAGTCTTAAACTGTATCCATACTTGTATAAATGTGTTGTAGAGTAAGTAGAGTAACGTTTGTTAAAACCATACTTACAGATCCGGAGGGGACGATTCATTTAAACCTATCGGGGGTAAGGTGATTACAGAACACATTATATCCGCAGAGAACTGTCTCATGATTCTTAAACCCTTTTATCACGTAATTGTTTGGAATACGATTAGACTCAAGCAAGAAAACACTATATTCTTAAAATGGGCAGTGTTACAAAAAAAAAAAAAAAAAACCGTGTCATGCCACCTCTAAAACAAATCGGAACCTTGGCAAGAACTGTTATATGTACCCTCAGGAAATTAATAGATCGAAGAATCATGAGACTAAATTAAACAAAATACAAAGCTACACGATATCTTTAGAACTGTAATTGAAAAACTCAAAGGCATGGAAATCATAAATTTACACCACATAAGGGAAACGCCCTTCCACACAGATGAAAACCCAGTTCCTAACTAGGGTAGACAACCCAAGAAAATCCACAAAGTATACAGTCAAACCACAAACAGATAATGAGTTATGCCAAAGCAGCAGAATCTCTGAAAGGTCAAATAAAGGACTCACATCCATATAGAGGTGCATAAACACTAAAAATAAAGAGCAAGCAATCAAGATTTACAGTAAAGTCGTCATTACACTTATGACCGAACTATTGAAGTGGAAATCCTCACTCCCTTTGACACTTTCAACCCATAATTGTCTATGGGTTTTACACAAAGGAAACGTTTGTCGCAGAGCACAAGGTTTCCTAGAAAAACTGATAGAGAGGGTAAGGGTGAAGCCATGGAAAAACCCTAAGCATTGTTGGGTATAATTCCAATGCCTAAAAATCTATACTAGACCATGAAAGACAAGTCAGTAGCGCTAATAGGAAACTATCTAAGGGACTGATGAACACAATAACCTTTTTCATAACACCGAGAGTTCGGATAAAAATTACCAAAAGGTCCTTAGCTCGCTTAAGGTGGTGTCTGACTGGTGTGGTCCTCCAAACGCTTCCCTTCACTAGAGCGAGCCCAACTTCACAGATGTTGGCCATGCCATCGAGAAGAACAGTAATAGGGTTAACATTGTAACGTGTTTTGCAAAATACACAGAGCCAAGGTGAAGAGTGAAACAATAGCCTTAGGAAACCCTCCGTCGAATAGTTCAATGGCGTTAGTGACAAGTTGTACCTAAGCCATATGATTAGGGAAAGGTGGCGGAATTATAATGGGTACAGTAAACAAGTGATGGTCCCAAGGAAGTGCATTACAAAATGCCATAAATGTCTTTGACAGGGTTCATTTAAACCATGGCAGTCGTATCTATGTCGACCTCGCATCAAACTTATGGCAACTGTAATGACAGTTAGTTATGTTATAACTTAGCCTTTTCTTCCAGTCTAGTTGGAGTTCTACTCTTACTGTTTGATCCGTTAGCCCTTGTGCCACGGTTAGTTTAATGAGAGTGGTAAATAACCAGGAACGAGCAGCATGTATCGATCGTCTAGTTACAACTTTTCTGAGTTTTAACACTTTCACATATTGCATGTCGTGTTAGTAATAACTCATTCAATAAATACCTCTCACATAGGACCGAGGGATTAATCAATACATTCGGACTAGGGTCGTTATATGCATTGATGTGTTTCCATAGTATGCCTATAATTTGAACGATTAGAATATATATATATATATATATATATATATATTTGTTTAAGTAATTAAGCTACATTCCACCTTCCTTGATAATAGAATTGAGATAGAGTCTTTCATTTACATTTGTTCAAGGAAAATGGTAAGTGTAAATGGTGGAAAGTAAAAGAAGTAATAAAATCACTTTACAGTTATAGTTAAGAAATAGTTGAGAGGTATTGGAAGCGTTTGACTAATTCTAATGACCCTAATTAATTTTTTTTTTAAATGGGTAAATTTGGGGTACATTACAATAGTTCTTCCAAAGACTCACACATGACAGAAAACAAAACATCTACACGAAGGAAAAGAAAAAAAATGGATCACCTGGAAGGTGAATTCAAGAAAATAAAACCTTCCACCTTTGATGGAGAATCAAAGATTGGGGAGGAGGCTGAAGCATGCTTACTATATATAAAGAAATACTTCCAGATTTATAACTAATCTAGTAATATGAAAGTCAAAATGACCATTTACAACTTAAAAGGAAAATATAGTATATGGTGGCAAGACCTGAAATTAGCCAAGGGATTGAAAGAAAAATGAATGGAATGGTCAGATTTTAAAAATCATTTCAAGAAGCAATACTTATCAGAAAGTTATTATGAAAGAAAAACTAAGGAATTCTACGAACTGTGACTAGGACAAATGGCCATGGACAATCTGATAAATAAATTTCTAGATCTGTTGAGGTTTGTACCATACATCAAAGAAGACAAGGTAAATATACAAAGGCTCTTGAGTTGTCTACTACAATCATACAAGGACATAATTGAATTTGACAATCCCAAGTCTTTAAATTAAGTGTTTAGAAAGGCTCAAATGTGCTATGATCAGTACAAACAAAGATCTAAAATTCCCAAAGCATGGAAAGACAAGAAACAAGATAGATTGAATATGTGTAAGAAAGGATTCCAACCAATCCCCTTCCGTAGTATGGTGAAAGGTTTTCAAAGGAAAGATTACCATTCAAATACATAGAATACTCAAGGGGGAAATAGACTAGCTAATCTAGGAGTCAAAAAGGTTGGGGATAGTCCCAGAGAACCATTGAAGTGTTGGGAATCTGGAGAACCTCACTTGAGGAGAAATTGTCCACACTTAAATCCCACAGCAAGAACTTTATTCCATAACCTACAAGAGGCTTTGACGGTCAGATATGTTGGTAGAAGAGTGCATAAAATCAATGCAACTCTGGATTGTAGACAAGAAGATCATCAATCCACTATTGTGGAAGTTGAAGGTAAATTTCATTCCCACAAAGTATCTATACTAATTGACCCATGAGCTAGTATGAGTTATATTACTCCTGCTTTAGTTGTGTTGAACAAGCTAAAGAAAGTAAAGCATGTTAAGTCCTCGTTAGTGCAGTTAGCAACAGGGAGCAACATAAAAGTAACATATTTTATTTCTGATTGTGAACTAAGCATAGATGGTCAAAGTACAAAGTTAAATATGAACATATTACATTTGGTATCTTACGATTTAATCATTGAAATGGACGGGTTAGAGAAACATAAAGTGATATTAAACTTTTACGAAAAGTCATTTGTGTACAGAGATGAAAACAACATAGTTAGGAAGGTACAAGGGATCAGAAAACTAGTTTCGGTTAGGCAAATATCAGCCATGTAGTTTAAGAAATGTATGAACAAAGGTTGCCAAATTTATGTTGTAGAGGTAACTAACCTCCTAAGGGAAGAAATCAAACCAAGTTTATAAGACTTCACAGTCCTGCGTGGGTTCAGAGATGTGTTTATAGATGAAATACTAGAACTACCTCCAAGGAGAGAGATAGATTTCTCTATCGATCTACTACCTGGATCTGCCCCAGTATCTAAGGCACCTTATAGGATGACCCTACCCAAATGAACAAAACTTAAAATTCAGTTACAAGAACTACTATATAAGGAATATATCACACCAAGTGTTTCGCCTTGGGGAGCATCAGTTTTATTCGTTAAGAATAAATATGTGACTTTGAGACTGTGTATTGGCTATCGACAACTAAATAAAACGAAAATTAATAATAAGTATTGCTTACCCAGAATTAATGACCTCTTTCACCAAGTTGGAGGAGAAAAGATATTTTCTAAACTAGATTTAAGGTTTGGTTATCACCAAGTCAGAATAAAGGATGAAGATGTAAATAAAACAACTTTTAGAACACGTTATGGACACTATGAGTTTGTCGTAATCCATTTCGGTCTTACTAATGCACCAACAACCTTTATGTGCTTGATGAATAGTATATTCAACCAATACCTCGATAAATTTGTACTGGTTTTTATCGATGATATTTTAGTTTACTTGAAAATAGAAGAAGAACATGAAGAACATCTGAAGATAGTATTGCAAACTTTAAGGGAACATAAATTTTACGCTATGTTTGATAACTATGACTTCTACCAAAGAAAGATACAGTACTTAGAACATGTGATATCCGAAGATGGTATTGCAGTTGATCCAGAAAAGATTAAAGCCATTATGGAATGGCCTATCCCTAAGGATGTAACATACATCATATCCTTTATGGGAATTATTGGCTATTACCAGAGGTTTGTCGAAGGGTTTTCTAAGATCGTGTATCTGATTACATCACTACAGAAAAAAGGAATAAGATTTACTTGGTCACTAAAATGTCAGGACAACTTTGATAAATTAAAAAGATTGTTAACTACAACACCTATCCTAAAGGTAGTGAATCTCAATAAATATTTTACAGTTTGTGTGGATGCAAGCAAGAAGGGATTAGGAGGTGTATTGACACAAGACATACACGTCATATGTTATGAATATCGTAAATTGAAGAAACATGAACGAAATTATGTGACACACGATTTGGAATTAGCAGCCATAATTCATGCTTTAAAAATGTGGCGACATTATTTAATGGGAAGAAATTTTTTGTTATTAATCGACAACAGTGGTGTAAAGTATTTGTTCACTCAACTAGATCTCAACGCAAGCAAGCAAGCAAGATGGATGGTATTTTTAAGCGAATTTGATTTCGAGTTACGACACATCAAAGCTAAGGAAAACAAAGTCACAGATGCAATAAGTCGGAGGACTAACAGAATCTATGAAATAAGCATCAACAAAGTAGAAAATGATATCGAACAAAGAATAAAATCTGCAAGCAATAATGACGAAAATTACATGAAAACATCAACAAAATTGCAAGGAAATGATGAAAAATTGAACAAAACAGATCTGAGTTTAGATAAAAATGGACTGTTAAGGTTCAAACATGTTGTATCTACCAAATTATGCTTATTTAAAGACAAATTCTTGACAAACTGCATAAAAATCCATATTTTGGTCACCCAGGATACCAGAAAACGATAACAGCCTTAAGAAAATTGTTTTATTGGCCTAACATGAAGAATGAAACAACTGAATATTTGTCTAAATGCTTATATTGTCAATAGGTAAAGGGTGAACATTAGCACCCAATATGTTTGTTAAAACCTCTGCCTATACCAAAATGGAAATGGGATATTATCTCGATGGACTTCATCACAGGTTTGCCTAAGACTCAAAGACGAAATGACTTGATTATGGTAGTAATTAATAAACTAAACAAATCTACACATTTTATACTCGTGAAATCTACTTATAAAGCGATTAATATCGCTGAAATTTTTATGAAAGAAATATTTAGATTGCATGGAATTCCTAAGATGGTGATTTCCGATAGTGATGTCAAATTTTTGGAAGGAATTGTTTGCAGGATTGGATACTAAGTTGAATTTCATCACAAGCTACCATCCACAAACGGATGCGCAAACAGAACGAACAAATTGGATTATCGAAGACATGTTGCGAATGTACATGAAGACGAAACCAACTAAGTGGGATGAGTATCTCCACTTAGTTGAATTTGCTTACAACAACAATTATCAGACATCAGCTAAGATGAGTCCCTTCGAAGCATTATACGAGAGGAAATGCACAACTATGATTCGTTGGGAAAATCCAATTGACAAGATTATGGTAGGACCGGAAATGATCCAGGAAATGGGAAAATGGTAAAAAGAGTACAACATAACTTAAAAGAGGCCTAAGATCGACAGAAAAGCTATGCAGATTTAAAAACAAGACATCAAGAATTTCAAATCGGGGACCATGTATATCTAAAAGTCAAAGCAAGAAGGAGTTCTCTAAAGCTAGGAAGTTGTTCAATGTTGGCACCAATATTTTGTGGCCCCTTCGAGATTTTAACTCGAATCGGACCTGTGGCGTATCAACTAGCACTTCCTGCAATTTTAAAAGTTCATAATGTTTTTCATGTTTCATTACTAAAAGGGTATATTCATGATCCTACTCACATCATTGATTGGAACATGGTGCAGGTGGAACCAGAAGGCAAGTTCCAAGTTAAACCTTTGGGCATTCTATACAGGAAAGAAATAGTTCTACGGAACAAAGCCATTGCCTAGGTAAAAGTGAAATGGAAGCACTTTAGCCCTGAGGAGGCCACTTGGGAATTGGAAGAAGATGTGTTGAAATCTTATCCAAACCTATTCCGAGAGAGGAATGAACACTGAGGATAGTTTTTTACTTAAGGGGGAGAGGATGTAATATCCTCAAATTTTAGAAAATTAAATTCTATGTTGAATTTTGAAATAAATTTCCGATTTTGGAAAATTCGAATTTGGAAATTATTTTCCATTTATGGAAAATATGAATTTGGAATTTTAGATTATGTAATTAATTATTTGATGACTGTTGGGAAAATATTTGACTTTCCCAACTATCCTCTTTTATTGGACACAAGTATGAGACAATTTTTTTAATAAACTTAATGTTGGAAGACAAATGGAACAACCAGGTTAAAAATAACTGACCATGAATCCATGAGTGGGGAATAGGTTTGAGTTAACTCAAGGATGATTTTTACAAGTGGAAGAATTGGAATTTGACCACTAGCAGCGTGTAAAAATCAAGGATTTGTAAAGCTGTGAATTTTCCCAAGGAGGGAAAGGAATGAAAGACCTAGGAACAAGAATATATACAACATATGTGGGAGGCAGGATGTTGCTTAGTATGTTGGGAATGGAGAACTGCTAGTGTGAGGCAAAGCATTTTATAATTTGTTGATGGTGACTACAGCTAAGGAGGATCATTCAATTTGCCCTTATGGACTCATGGTCATGCTAGGGGGTGAGAAGGACAAATGATTTTGGATGTTCTATTCCCAGAATCAGTTTTCAGATCTGTCTCTTAGCTTTGTATTCCATTGTCAATATTATATTTGGCGTTTTTATCTGTAAGGAATATGTTGATTGTTGTACATATAAGTGAAATCGGTTTTAAGGGACTAAATAACCATGTTATATTATAACTTATCATAGTATAATGATAATGGTGAGAATGTTTATTTGAAATATGATGGTTATATATATATATATATATATATATATATATATATATATATATATATATATATATATATATATATATATATAGAAAGAGATAGAAAAACTATGTGTATGTGCCTATTGGACAGTAAAGATATGTATTTTGATTTATGTTCAAATCTGTGTATAATCAAACACTACAGAGAAATAATTCAAAGGGGAAAAAAATTACACTGTATTATTATTAATTTTTTATCATGTTGAGAATAGAGAAAAAAAATAACAATCTGAATATGTGTGTGTGTGTGTGTGTGCGTGCGTGCATGCGTTCATACATAAATAAATATCAAAACTATGTCTATGTGCCTATTGGAAAATAAAGATATGTATTTT
>JZKD02S1631725.1:1260769-1277048 GCA_000966675.3 Picea glauca | reverse complement strand
AAAGAGATAGAAAAACTATGTGTATGTGCCTATTGGCCAGTAAAGATATGTATTTTGATTTATGTTCAAATCTGTGCATAATCAAACACTACAGAGAAATACTTCAAAGGGGAATAAAATTACACTGTATTATTATTAATTTTCTATCATGTTGAGAATAGATACAAAGAATAACAATCTGAATATGTGTGTGTGTGTGTGTGTGCGTGCGTGCATGCGTTCATACATAAATAAATATCAAAACTATGTCTATGTGCCTATTGGAAAATAAAGATATGTATTTTGTTTTTTGTTCAAATCAGTACATAATTAAACACTTCAGAGAAATACTTCAAAAGGGAATAAAATCACACTATATTATTATTAATTTGCTATCATGATGAGAATAGAAAGAAAGAATAATTGTCCGAATACACTCTTTATTTATATCTATTACCACAGAAATATAGTGATACAGTAGACCTCAAAGTGTCTTGCAAAAGTAACTATTATATTCAATAGATCATTGTAACCTTTTGTGCTTTAAAATAGAGCTCTAAGGAAGTCTACACAAAAACTTCATGTAACCGAAGTTAATGCGTGCATAGGTTGGTCAACGAATAACATGGAGCTCAAATACCTTTTGTGGCAAGATGCTTCCTTCACCCGAGCGCATTGAATTTCCCAACCTGCAAGAGAAGTAAGGCGAGGGTTTTAGCAACTTCACTAGTATTCAAGTTTTTTTATCAAAATAAATAAAAATAAATCAAGGACACAACTTATCTTGGATTCCAATGAATGTCAGATCTCTTTTTCTCCTTCTGAAGTAGTCGATCCACGATCCAGGAGGAGGAGGAGTGGATCCGTAACCATCTGATGGGTACCCTCACAAAGAAGAAAGGGCCCATCATTAATTTTTATCCATGCATACACTTTTCATTTAATCAATTTAAAGAAAAGAACAGATTGTAAATAAAAACTATGTTGGTTCAATATCCTTGTACATATTCTATAAAAATCTTAAGTATCTAAAATACAGAGAATAGATTTATAGAAGAAACGCATAATTTTAATCATTAATGGAAATGTATGTTTTAACATAGAAGAAGTAGCAACAAGTTACTTTCCTCCTTACGGAAGCCATAATGATAATGATAAAGACTATGGGTGAATTCTAGAACTTTCTTCAAGAAAAATAAACTTGGACTTTCAATCAAAATCATGTACATATGGACCAAACAAAATGGAAGGAACTCATGGTCGAGAGGGTAAAAACCCAATCCTAGTTAAACACTTTACAAACAAAACCGAGTTTCCTTTATTTACACAGACAAAAACCTAACGATGCAGAAGTAATAGCCATAAGGTTTTCCTTCTTGGATTAACCTAGATTATGGAACAGTTCAGAGGAATAGATCTATTAAGGAAAGAAGGATCGAAAGAAATATTACAAAGGTCAACATTAACTATTAAATAGTGGTAATCAATCCACGGGTATTGACTTTGAGAAATATGATGACTAGTAAATACGAATACGAGGATTTTAAATGTGAATTAAACATACAAAGAATAGTATTGAAGCTAATAAAAGAAGTTTCACGGACTACAATCAGGTCCGAGTTTTGTAAAATTTTAATACCTTGACTACATTCATTATAAACCCTCACCTAGGGATCATAATTCACAATGCCTTCTGGCATAGTAACCCAAGATGAGGCTGCGGGTCTATATCACCTTGTGTTGACCGAAACTGCTCGAATAAAGGGTACAAGATATATATATTTTACCAAGAAATTATTCTTCAGAGAAGCACAATGCATAAACGAAGGAAGCACTTACAGAGGACGAACATTGCAAAAATAAATAAATATATATATATAAAGGAATTGACCCACAAAGACTTTCTTTTATACACAGAAACTATTCCACAGAGAAAACAATATATTTTACCAAAAACGTATGCTACATAGAAGCACGATACATAGACGGAAGAAGTACTTCACAGAGAACGCAATATATTTTACTAAAAACTTATTGTACAGAAAAGCACAATGCATAGACGAAGGAAGTACTCCACAAAGAACAAGAATTGCAAATATAAATATATATATCAAGAAATTGACTCACAAAGACTTTATTGTATACACAGAAACTTCCACAGAGAACGCAAGGTTGTTTAGACGGAGGAGATAGTCCATGTAAAGCATATTGTATTTACATTTGCAAAGGAAACTAATGGTCAAGGTACTTGTATATTTTATACCGAGAGTCTTGTTTCGCAGAAAACATGTGTTGCTTGGACATTTGCAAGAAGGAATTCACATAGAGCACCATTGTAAAGAAAACCCTAAATAATAGAAGAACCCTTATAAAATTGTCGAAGAAATGTAAGAGAGTACCCATCGTGCTTGTGGAGATACTTCATAGAGTCGAGTGCCATAATATAGCCGAATGCCATAATATAGCCGAATGCCATAACAAAGTCAAATGCCAGTGCCAGATGAAAAGTGTAAACAGAGAAATGACCAAGCAAAATGAGACTCAAGAGATTAGTTACAAAAGAGTAATGGAACCTCGAAATTCTTAGTGAACGGAGGAGTGTCAGGTACCCCACCCCACTCCATTCCATGTGGGTTGTCTGAAGTGTCGAGGTCGCAGTGTGTGGTTCAATACAGTGGCAGGCCAAGAGGGTACTAGGTTGGTCAGTCTGCTATTAATGGGCTTGCCCTAGATTTAAATGTCAAGACCAAACACTGACCGAGGTTCAAGCCTGACCTGACTTCCACTTATTTTTCTATTTCAAACTTGCTTGATTGTTGAGTGGAAAGGTAACCCTATGTTGGATCGATAATAACTTGCCTTCGTATAACTTCGTACGTAAACTATATTACATATTGTATGTTACTCTCACCTAATTTGGAACATGCTTAGTAGGGGAAGGATTTTACCCTAGCATGTGAACTATGAACTAAAGTGGTTATAATAGTATTGTCATAGTTCTTAATTTAAGTCTTGACTTATGTAATATAGATGTTTATGCATAACATAGGTTATAACAGTGGGATGGGAATATTGTTATGACTTTATTGAATATGGTTAGCATGGGTTCGATGAAACCCCAACTTGTTTTGTATGGAAGACTTTATACTGGACCTAAATAGTCCTAGTACCCTCATAACAATAATCATAGTTAGAACTTTAATGCAGTAGAAAGAAGAATAGATTTCGAATAAATCCAATGAGATGACTATGGCATGTTTTCATGAATAGTAGCAGTAAGTTATCATTGGGTACTAAACCTCGTACGGGATGTTAATGTAGTATAGTAACACTTTTATGCCCATAAACAATTACGTAGATTTATAAGGATTATTTTGTATGTCACGACAAATTCGATAATTTCTAGTTGTTATTCCCCTCATCAATTTTTTTTTATTTTTAGTGAAATTTGGGGTAAGTTACACCCAAATTCTATGTCTCCTAACTAGATCTTAGTTAGAGTTGGATTAGGAGACTTATTTTAGTTAGACTAGTTGTACCTTGAGTCTAGATACTATTCTATGTGTACACCTATTCTCTCATATTTTATTTCTTTTTATTTTAAAAATCCCTTTTATTAATTTCATGCACACATGTGCAATTTACCCAATCTTTATATTTTATTCCCCTTTTTCCTAGAGTTTGATTATTCTCTAATCTTTTAACTCATGTCATAATTCATTTAGTCCTTTAATTAAATTTAGACTTAGACTTAGTCTTAGACTTAGGCTAGTCTTTTATTTGGATTTATAATTAATAGATTCACTATTTAATTAATAATTGTAAATTCGACAAGGTCTAATAAATTCAATGTTTTAAGCAACCTAGATCTATTGACTCAAGTTCTTAATTACGCGACGTGCCCTTCAAGTGCATCTCCGTGCTCCAAGGGTGCCACTCGCTTTTGACTAGTTTTGGAAGTTTGTTCGACCCTTGGAATCAACACATCACACGGTCAACCTTGTGAGAGACTAAGGGATTATAAGGAATAAGGACTCCACCTTATTGCACACTCCTTAGAATCTTCATGAGCGACTGTCTCCCGCCCTCACGCCATCGTGGACCTCTCGACCTGGGTAATCGTTTACCTACCATTCGAGCCACGATGAGAGTGCTAGTAGGTTGTGACAAGGATGTTGCCACACCTCTCCCTCAAAGTCTAGTTTCAGTGCATGGTGTAAATGTGTTGAACCTACACAAAATAGATCTAGCTAGGAATTGACATACATAGTTTCAGAGAAAATATGAGAAAAGAGAAGCAGAAGAGAAAGAATGGAAGAATTCTCATTAACCAAATGAATGAATGATAATTTACACATGATATAATCTATATAACTCAACTAATGCGCACAGGAGGAGAAGCCAATGCACCATAGTTGTAGTCTAGAGTGATTTGGACACACACCAACAATTACGGGAGTAAACTGCCACCTAGTCTAGTCTCTCGGGTAGTTACAAGAGTGAACTGCCACCTACTTTGAGTTAAATAGTCCATCAGTCTTCAGTTAACTGACTGAAATAGAGTGAAGTGAGGAGGAGATCAAGGAATCATGAGTAATGTGTTAGTTTAGTGATGATCCCAAGGACAATGTGCATTAGTTGGTGATGATCCCAAAGTTGCATGGTGATAATCCCAATGTGGCATCTAGACTCCACTCAACTGATCAAACTGAAGTGTGAACTGAAGAGAATATTCTCCCTAAAATATAAGAGATTGAATGATGACTAATAAACATAGGGAAAACCTTAGGAAAAAAAATCCTAGGTGTATGTGAAGTATCTCCAACATATGGCCCCTCTACTCCTTATGTGAGTCGGATTAGCAAGCATCGTCAAGCCCGCATCCACTGATAAAACTCGTGTCAATAATCCACATACAAAAATCATATTGTAATCAATCATATGTCACAAGTGCGTAAATGAAATACTCAATCAAAATATAATTCACTCCTTGACTCAATCCAGAGTCCAAGGAAGTCCATTGATACCATCAACATCCATAATCTATCATGTGTCATGCACACTCAGGAAAACACGTCAATATCATATGCTAATACATATATATCAAATAACAATAAATCACAACACATCATCATCATCATGTATAATTCATAATCAAAACGTAACCACAATGTACCATAACTGGATCACTTGCACGCAAGTGTCCTCAAAGAATAAGTCAATAAAAGTGTGCTCGGTAGATCGGGATGTTACAATTATTCTTTTATTTTCTTCTTGTTGAAAGAACGCCTTTGTTTTCTTCGTGTTTAGTGTTAGTTCTCCATTGATGCAGTGAAAGGTTATGCGAGTTCTTGGCACTACATCTATGGTTTCTCTGTTGTTTTTTGAAATAACACTCTACGACGTTTTTTTATTAATTTTTTACACAATGCCATCCCATTAAGAAATGACACATTTTAGCTAATAAGAGATCCTCTCCTTCTAAAGACTCAAGCTTTTTGTTTCTGCAATGCAAGTTGACAGGGAATGGATTAATGCATCGGGGGAGGGCTTGGGAACCTTACTCCACAATGTTGTTTGCTAAATCTTACATGGATGTCATTATATTTCTAGAAGTGTGGGGAAACTATAACGATACCACAAGACAAAAGTAAGCCACTAGTATATGTTATCCTCTCACCGTCTGTGCACAGATAATTAGAATTTCATATCTAATTCTAATGTTATCATCATCGTGTCTAAGTGTAGGACTATGTATTATGGCCAGTACTAATGAAAATCACATGTAGCAATAACAAATAAAAGAGTTTTGTGGTAATACATTCACTGATTGTATGCATATCACACAATATTTGAGTATGAGTTACTTTGGTGGTGAAAATTGTATCAAATAGATGGCAGTTTAATTCCATATTGATATTTTTGTTCGTTGCCCCTTTTCTCATTTGTTATCGTTGTCCTTGTAACCCTTTTTATAAATTTGTCCGAAGAATTTTAATACTTAACAATTTTCATCCTTCCGGACTTGCGGACTCGTGGAAGCATAACTCTTCCCTTCATGATTTCATCCTAAGAGTTCCCCATACTTAGCCATTTTTATCTTTTTAGACTTGTGGAATTTCGGACTTGCGGACTCGTATAAGTATGTCGTAAGAGTTTCCCATACTTAACCATTTTCATCCTTTGGGACTCGCCGAATTTCGCACTTGCGGTCTCTTATAAGTCCTTCCTAAGAGTTTCCCATACTTAACCATTTTCATCCTTTCTGATTCACGGAATTTTAGACTTGCGGACTCGTATAAGTTTGTCCTAAGACTTTCCCATACTTAGCCATTTTCATCCTTTCGGACTCACAGACGTTCATACTTGTGGACTTGTGAAAGCATAACTCTTCTCTTGATAAGTCCATCCTAAATCTACACTAGAGATAAATTTCCTTGATGATCTCCTTATTTTTCTTTTCTCATTTTACTTTTTTCAAGGATTTTTCTGAAGGACAATATAACTATATATCTAACTAATACTCTTCCTCGTTTCAAAGATTTTGCAGGTTGAACTCATGCTGTCACAGTTTCGAAAAGAATATTTATTCCTCATAAAAAGTACTCGGGTTCCATTTGCGGATCTCTTACCTAGGTTCTCTTATTCAAAGAGAACATTGGAAAATTGACTTGTATTAACTCATGTTTCTCAACAAATGTTTTTGTTGACACTAATTTGATTGAATCTTTATTTATCATAAATTAGTCTGATGTGTATCTAAATCTTTGTGTGATGATTTTACTTCGTTGGAAGCTTTTATGTCCACATTCACCATATATTTGTGGCCTGTACACCTACACACACACACACACATTCTGCAAAATTTGTTTCTAGAGCATGACATTTCATACATTACATACCGATATCATGTATATAAATATATATGATTATCCTATAATGTATCCTCTTACTCGAATATGGATTTCATATGTATTGAATCTTAGGAAAATCGTAAGATTAATAACCTTGGCAACACCTATCAAAATCTAGGAGAAGAATCATTTTAGATTCCAAAATGGATAACTTGTATAATCGATTATTTCTATGGTGATCAAAAGAATTCATTAAACAACAAGAATATATCTGGTATAAAATACCTATTTGTAACAAAACCCTTAAATAAATAAATAGGGTTATCAAGTTCCAAGACATTTATGTATCTTAACATTGTTAATTTGCATTCATATACAATTCATTTCCTAATTTTTTACTTATGTAGCTACATGAAATCAATAAACCCAACAAGAATAATAAGATTAATCTATACAAATCATAGCATGTAGCTATAAGCAATTCAATAAACCAATATGAGTAAAGAGTAGTCAAATAAAGATACATATTTGTAACGGTTAGGATGGAAACAAATGCAACATCCATGTTCCACCCAACCATAGATGCAGAACAACCAAGATTACTTGTCCTGATCACCCCCTAGCTTGACCATGACTCCATAAGGGCAAACTGAGCTTCACTCCTTAGCCATTTCCATTATGTACAGTTCAAAAATCATTTTCCTAACACCATTGTGCTCCCACAAAAAAATTCATTCTTACCACATACTAAGAAGCATCCTCCCTCCTGCATATGTTGTATATATCTCACTTTTTCATTTCCTAGGACTTTTCCATCCATTTCCCTCCTTTGGAAATTCCCAGCCTTACAAATCCCTGATTTTTAGGGGCTTCCAGTGACAAAACTCAACATCTGACACTTGTAAAAATAATCTCTGAGTTAACTCAAACATGTTCCCAACTCATGGAGTCATAGTCAACTACTTTTAACCTGGTTGTTCCACATGTTTCCAACATTTAATTTATTAAAAATATTTGTCTCATACATTGGTCCATCACAAGAGGACAATTGGAAAGTCAAACTCTTGCTTAAAAATCACAAAAATAGTAATTACATACCTTAATAATTTCCATAAATGGAAATTTATTTTCAAAACAACAACATTAAAATAAAATGTTTAATATTTGAGGATGTCACACTTGATTTACATTCAGTTGGCCTATGTTAGGCCTTTTAGCCATAATTGGCCTTCTACTCACACTCTATCTCTCTACATCTCTAACTCACTCGAACCCCAATCCGATTCCCTCAATGCCCGTAGGCTTACAAAATATACAATACAGGGATGAAATGTGAATTAGTTGAGATCCAAAAAATCCTCACTTTGACAACTCATAGGATCTTTTAGATCCATCAAATTCTCAAGAGATCTATAAATCACCCTAAGACCTCTCTAAATATTACAAATTCTCAAATCTACTAGTAAAGGCAGATTCGACTACATTTCATTCTCAATAGTCTCTCTCACACAAGGCTTCTAGAACATAGAAAATTACAATAAGTTTAAATGAGGGAACCCACTCCCTTAGTAAAATCAAAGACCCCTAGGCATAATCAACAAGGTTGTTTTTGGAGGGAAAATTCTCCTGCATCAATATCCATTTACCTATATGCTTAGTCCAATAAAATTTCCCTCGTAACCTATAAGTTTTCATTATTCTAACATTTCTATATTTACTCTTTCTATTCATACATGCTTTTAATATATTATCGTTGACGACTACTATGTAATTTACTCATTAGTTTTAATAATAATAATAATACTAAATACCAAATAATAATAAGGAGATTAATGAAAAATCAAAGGACACTCTTCTTACCTCGTGACCAATCAATGGATGTAAGTACACCATCATGAGGCTCATTGTAATCATTGTCTTATAGATTATCCATTATTTAATATATATTCTTATATATTTGTAGAAATATTCTATCAATAGTAAGAAATATGAATTATGTTTACTACATTTGGTATAAGACCCATTTATTTAGCCAAGTCTGCGTTAATTTTGCATAACCATGAAATTGTTGTTTTGCATACAATTATAGTTCCGTGATATCGTACATTGCCACATTAGTCATGTATAGTTGTTGTTGTCAATAAATTTCATATGCATGTCCATACACCAACAATTGTATATGTTCCATGTGTCTTAGACATTGGTTTTTCTTGTATGTTGTTGTTGATTCCATTTTGTACTCATCTCCTAATCTATCCATTTGTACACTATGAAAAGTTATCCTTACAATCTATTGTAATTCTATACATCATTCATTGTACACATCCAATTACATACATGTGACACCATACCAACATTGTTTTCTATACTATTGTCATTTCCTCTCACCATACACAACCATCTTTTTACCGACATGTGATTGTTTTGTACGGGTTTTTCCTAAGGTTGCACCCCACTAAATATTTTTAAAATTTTTTACCTTGGAATTTATATGGTAACGTAGGCATGGGTTATAAAGTCACTTTATTAAAGTGTCCACCTTGGCTTCTAAAGTCACCTAATAAAAATGTTATATAATGAAATATAAGATTTAAGAATGGAGTTTGCAAAGGAAAATACCAATTGCAAGATGGTAAGTAACGATGAATTACATGCATATGTTAACTGATGTAGAGATGAAGTCAATAGCTTAAGGTACCACCTCAATAATGTTGTAAAATAACCATAAGGGTTGGGGGAAAGATCGATAAGGTCGGAAAGAGAATCGATGCGTTGATGGAGGATTTCGAGAAATGATGGCAAGCCCTAGTAAGAATAAACAATAATGACAAATATGAAACATCCTTGAAAATACTTAATGATCATAGTGGAAAAATTGACCAACTAACCGAAAGGGTAGATGCATTATTTGCACAACCCTTGGTCCACCATAGACCACCACCAAGTCCAAATTCATTAAATTCCAATAACCAAAGATATCAAGATAGCATGGGTTGCCTAAATAAAGTCAAAATCGATATACCTAAATATGATGGAGTAGATGATAAAAAATATAGCATTTGGGTTAATAAAATCAAAGGGATTTTCACTATGAACCCACGTGCTAAAAAACTAGAAAAGGTATCAATGACATCCTTATACATAGAAGGTGATGCCTATGATTGGTTCACCTAGAAGTCAAAGAAAACTAGTGGTTTATTTGTTCACTAGTAGATGTTCATAGAAGATCTTCTTAAGATATTTCCTCACAATGAAGAAGATGACGCCTTTACCAAGTTCACTCATTTAGAACAAACAAGTATAGTTAATGAATATAACCATGAATGGGAAGTCCTGGCTACTAGATTTACAGACCTTACAAAGGATCAACTGATAAAATTGTATATTTTAGGATTAAAATCCATCAACCACAATGAACTAAGACTATCAAGACCTAAGAATTTGCTTGAAGCCAAAAGCGTGGCGAAGATAATCGAAAGAAATCTCAATACTCAATGAGAGGTATCTCTCAAACTCCTAAAGAAGACAACCAATTACAATGAATCAAGTGATTACAACACTACTAAATATCACCACTTAGAAAAGGAGAAAAGAAAAGAAAACAATTGTTGCAAATGTGGTAAATATTGGACTTTAGGGCATAGATGTGAAGACATGTGTGCTACTATAGAATAGTGGATGGGAAGTAAGTAGAAGTCTCAAACCCATAAAATGAAATCATTATGGCATTCAACTCAAATTTTGACTGTGAAAAATCACCGACAAAAGTATCACTAGCATCAATCTCATGCACACTATCAAATAGGGCATGTACATGATGTGTCTCAAAAGGACCCAATGCAAGAACTACAAAAAATCTTTTTCCTCATATCATAAAGGTTGATAAGATCCATGTTCCAAGAAAAAAGAAAGGAAAACCTATAATTCCACTTGCCACCAAGACCAAGGAATCACAACCTAAGAGACTAAAGCTCAAAGGAATCATAAAAAATAGAAACATAACAATATTGGTAGATTATGAAAGTACTGATAATTGTATAGACAACAATATAGCTGAAAAAGTAAACCTTTTTATGTATCACACCAGGGACATCACAGTTATGTTGATGAACAAAAGGCTAAGGAGTAGGATAATGCCAGAAAATCTCAATTCTAATACAAGAACTACAACTATAAATAGGATTTTATTCTCCACCACTTGATGAGATGGATATGGTTCTTGGTGCATAATGGTTGATGTAGTTGGGGACTTATACCACCAACATTGAAGAACATTTCAAAGAGTTTAATTGGCAAGGTTAACATTATAAATTATATGGTGTTAAAGGATCCACTCTCAATAAGAATGAACTACAACTAATGAAAATATCACGAGAGACACAGATGGACATACATCAATAGAAGCAAGAAAAATATGTTATCAAGAAGAATCAAAGTTTTATGTTAAACAACAAGGTCAAAATACTTCAAAATACGATGCAAACAATACAATAGGACTTCTCTAGCACTTATATCAAGAACAATGTCAAGCCCTTATAACCAAACAAAGACAACTAAGATGCCACCAAGAAAACATGCTCAACTAGAGAGAATCCAATTTGTTATGCTTTGAGGATAAAACATTCCTCAAGGGGTGGAAATTTAATAATAATAATAATAATAATAATAATAATAATAAATACTAAATAGATTAATGAAAAGTTAAAGAACACACCTGATGCCTCTGGACCAGTCAAATAATCCAATACACTATCACAAGGCTCAATGTAATCATCATTTAATAAATTATCTATTATTCAATATATACTCTTATATATTTACATAAATCATTTGTAAATTGTAATAAACATGAATTTTCTATACTACAATAATCTTAAAAAAAAAACAAGTTCTAAAATCCATTAATATTTTTAAATGTTTCATGCAATTTTTGAATACATTTTATTTCAATCAACTTGCTTACTATTCTTTATTATTTTTTCATATCAAAATAATCAATTAATAATAATCAATTAATAAGTTAATATTGCATGGATTTCTTAATACAATTGAGTATTTTTATGGGTGGCACCCCTATTCACGTACATGACACCTCTATTCACGTCCAATAAACATTGAATTACCTTACGTTTTTGCATTTGCAATGACTTATTCAAGTACTCAAGGTCAACATCCATATTTGAACATGCAATGCAATGCCATCATTATGACTATGATATTGAGGTTACTAAATGCTAGTCTACAATCATAGTTGATTCTACATCGTTCATTATATTTTTAACAACACACACATAATTAACTATTAACTATTTTTGTGTAGCTTTTTAAATTACAATTTAATTTGTGTTTATATCATGGTATAGATTTTCATTTTGATATCCACATCCAAAAATCTAGAGCTCTTCATTTGTCATTCAATTATTATGTTTGATTGCAAAGTCATAAATGAATTATTTTCCAATCCCTTTTATTACCTTATTCAATTTTAAATATTATTATCTTATTCAATTTTAAATCTTATGTAGGCATTTCATTTTCTTTAAATTTGCTACAATTCATATTTTGATTGAAATTAAAAAAAAATACATTTTTAAATTAAAAAAATACATTTTTGAATTTAGGTTTATCTAAATGGGAAATATCTTTTAAATATATCTCCTAAGTCATATCTTTTAAATATATCTCCTGAGTCCTACATGATTGGTAAAACCTAACTCTTTTTTATAAAAATAAAATAAAATATATTGGAAAAAATTATCATATAGATATAAATATTACTATCACTATCCTTAAATATAAGTTTTTTATATTACTATCACTATCCTTAATTATAATTTTTTTTTCCTATGATTATGTTTATAAATCCATTTAAAAAAAAATACTTTGTTATTCTAATTCTTTATCACGTTGCTTTCAAAGTTTATGTACTTATTATTGGTATTGGAGTTCACTGATCTATGTAAAACAACATACAAATAAACGTTCCAGTGTCATCAATTACGATATTGAATATTCTATATGTGACTCTACTTTGAATAATTTAATTATTTACATTGTATATATAGCTTGTTATTATAATTTAATTGAATATTGTTCCATATTTAATTTATTTTTTATTAATATAATTTGTTTAAAATATTTTTAATTAAAATTATTGATTTACTAAAATAGTGTACACACATGAAAAAACATCTCATAAATTTTCCACAACATTTTCAAAAAAATATCAAAAACTAAATAAATGTTATTTAGGTGCGAAGGGAATCCATAGAAAAAAACTTCAATATGAGTTGTGGAGCCGCTTTCTTCTAATTGCAACTATGTTAGCCCCTAGAGSGMGCCTACTAAGCGCCAACCTCTGCAAATAATCCAGTCATATAAATCGAGAGTTYTCTGGAGCAGCTTCCTTCTAATTGCAACCATGTTASAGGGCGCCARCCTCCCCMAAAAATCRAGTAAATTGTCAACCGTACACAACACAGAATATATTTAGCCTACTTTAAGCAGTACGTACTCTTTGTCACGCGAACGAAATGGAAAATGCAGAGGGAGTTTAATTACATGTTGGTTCCCATAAGTAAGTTTTGATTAACATTGTATTTCGTACTGTGGGACACGTATGAATACAGATAATTTAGGTCACTGTAGGACAGTAAGGACCATCGTATGTGACAGGCCTAGTGGGAAACTGTACTAATAATGGAGTAAGCCAGGCCCTCGGGTTCATACTTGACAGAAACCCACATTTAGACGGAATAGAGGTAACTCTTTTTCCAAATAAGACTCGATGAGGTTTCGTGTTCTTCTAGGAGATTAGGAAACATTCCTGTGATCACTATTTTGTTTTGGCCTTTCTGCTATCGTATTGGGTTGCCATTGTATTGAGTTGTCATTATAAGCCATTATTGGATCTCCTCAAAATAGCTCTTCTGTTCTGTTATACCCGAGCTGTGATTGTTTTGGGACAAAAGAAAGAAGACAGACAAGAATGCGGAGGGGGAAGATCCAGATGAAGAGGATAGAGAACACTGCCAGCAGGCAGGTTACATTTTCCAAGCGCAAGAATGGATTGCTGAAGAAAGCTTACGAGCTCTCGTTGCTCTGCGATGCAGAAGTTGGACTTATGATTTTCTCCCCAGGAGGAAAGCTCCATGAATTCGCCAATCCCAGGTATCTATGCTTGTGTATTTGCCCTACTCAACTCAGAGATAATTTTTTCGTTGTATGTTTGTGCTCTTTTCATTTTAACACGTCCGTTGGGCTGATTTGTAAACGGTCTTTGCTTTCACAATAATATATAATAATCAATCTTGGGCATAGCCGCCTATCTGTCGATTGCGCAATGGTCAAACCATTAACGAGCCGTTATTCTGGATTTTTGAAGCCTAGGGTTTTTTTATGGATGCTGCTGTGCTCCCGATAAAAGTTTGTTTGATAGTCGTGTTTACTTACAACAGGTCTTTTATGATACTGGTTTGGGACTTATAAGAAGGGGCTGTAGTTTATTACAACTACTCTAATTTCCATTCATATGTTATTTTGTATGGTTCAAACTTAAAGATCGCTTAAGCTACATTATTTCATGATATAATTTGTGAGGCTGGCCAGAAAATAAAATTGAGTGCATATATCCTACATATATGAAATAGTACCTCTTGGTGCTCAAGCAGCATACAATATAGTACAAATAGACGAGCTTGGTCACGTAATCTAAAGGGAGATGAAAATGGTAGTTCACCAGGATGATGAGGCAATATTCTGGCCCAACTATAATTTTAAACGTAATTTCAATTGAATTTGGGAAATAATTTTTATCTAAAAAAAGGTTGAGTTTGTACGGAAAGTCAACTTTTTCCCATACAAATTTTGATCTATTGTTAGTAAAGAGGGACACTGGGTCAATTTCTATTAAACACCGTTGTTTGTTTATGGAGTAAGTTAATAATGAGAGAAACTCAATTCAATAAGAATTTTGTTGAAAATTATAGTTTCAATTGATAATTTTAATCATGAAGTTTTATCTTAAATGTTTTTTTCCCATTTTAAAACAATCAAACAACCTAAGTTGTCAAATTTTCAAAAATACAATTTTTATTGAAAATTATAGTTTCACTTGATAATTTTAATCATGGAATTTTGTCTTAATGGTTTTTCCCATTCTAAAACAACCAAACAACCTAAATTGTCAATTTTTCAAAAATATTAATGTACAAGTGAAGTGTGGAACTTTACTTCATCTAAAAGTGAGCTCATCTAAAAATTTGTTAGTCCACCTATTTTCTCACTTTATCGTTTATTCTGTTCTATAAACTTCAAAAATAAAGAAAATCACAAGTAAAGTGTTTTTTGTTGGCCAAATTAATTTTTTTATATCTATTTCTCGTTTTATCTACTCCACAAAGACATCAAATGATATCAGAGCATTAAGCTTTTAGTGGCGTTGAATTCTTTTTACTGTCCAATTTGGTAGGTTGATGATCATCATCCTTTGATCTACACACTCATTCGAGGATTCCTCCTCAGTGGATGGGATCATTGCAACACTTTTTAAGTGGAGACCCTTTGCCTCAGATCTTCACACTCCTTTGAGGCACTCTCCTCATTAGATTGAGTCTCTCTCACAGAAGCTATCCTCACCGTTAGATCTATGCACCTATTTGAGCACCATTCCTATGGAGTGTGAATCGCCACAGGCTCATGTAGAGTATATTCAGAAAATGCTCCTCACTCCTAGATCCATGCTGCCTTTTGAGGACACCTCGGTAGATTGAAGTGGCGTCCAATATTAAATCTCAGCACCGGTCCTCATCACTAGGGATACTCATCCTTGCGAATGCTCCACCCGTCCTCATCACTAGGGTTGCTCATCCTTGCGAGTGCTCCTCCTTGGTTGTCTCGATCGACAAAATACATTAAACAAACTGTGGTCTTCGTGGTCCGGACTCCCAACCACTGTGCATTAAGTGGGCTTTTAGTTATCTTAAACTTGCAGTGTTTACATTGTGGTTCCTCGTATTATTCAGCTAGCAGAGAGGATTCCTAGGGCATAGATCATGGTGGATTTACCATCATGTTGTATCAAAGTTGGGCGCTCTATATATTTAGGCACGGTGTAGCATATCCACCAGATATTCTCTATATTGCCACAAAATGCATCTAATCTCTGCGTCCACAACGACACAAGCTCAGCATGTTATGCAGCAATTGATTGTTGAGTTCTCTTTTGTGGTTACAAATAGTCCTATCTCTGCGTGGGCCAAGAGTTCAATGTCCCACTCAACATTTTGTCTCCCATTGGTGTTACCATTTTTGAGTTTAGGTTTGGGTTTCGTTTGTCTTTGTTGTTACCATAAGCTTGTTTTGTTGTGTAAGTTATTTTTGTTAGTTGTAAACCTCAACGTGAGTGTCCGTTAGGATCCCTATCAGGTTCTTGATTTTCTTGAGCT
>JZKD02S1631725.1:1188891-1235369 GCA_000966675.3 Picea glauca | reverse complement strand
TGAGACATATGTAGTGATAGATCTCCTTCTATCCAAGACACCTGTAAAATCTACATTACAATTATCACAGACTATCTCACTGTAACCATTATAGGTGACATTTGTGCTTCTCAAACGCTGAAGCACCCATTTCACTTCAGCGCCTGAATCTGTCACATATCTGACAACATCATTAGCATGTGAAACATTTGGTCTTAACCATTTCATCACATACAACAGACCTCCTACTGAACATACACGAGACATAACCTTTTCTTCTTTATAAACAAGACCTATACTTGAAGAAAACTTATAATGGAAAGAAACAGGGATAAAAATCAGTTTTACAATGTTCATACTGAACTCCAACCACATCTTACCATTACCATCTCTCTGTACTTCTTCGCCCATAATTTGTTTTTCTGCTCCTTGATCCCTCATTTGAATTGTCCTGTCCACCTGAGTTAGTTTCTTATTGATTTTATCCATGCTTCGGCTTGCATCGAGCATATCATCAACAAATAACATCAAGATTGTGAATGTACTATAAACTGTATAGTCATTCCTACCCTTTGAAAAATTCTGACTCATTATGAAGGATTCAAACCTCTTGTATATTTGCCTGGGTACCAATAGGCCATACAATGAATTATCTAGCATGCAAACAAATTTACCATTGCGATCTTGAATCAACCCTTTTGGTTGTGCCATACAATTTCTGCCAATGATGACCTTGTGAGCAGTGGGATCCCACACACAACATCCCTTTATACCACCATCATAACTTGCAGAGATATAAAACAAGCAGGAATTCAGAAACAAAGATTTTAAGTGCTTACCGATACCTGCAATTCTTTCTTGTTCTTATGACCTTAATGCTTCTGCCATAAACAAGAAGATACATATGTCACTTCAGTACTCCCTTCTAGCTTATAAAGGTTATCAACCTTTGTTGCCTTCATCACTACTAAACTATCTTTCGACAATGTGAGTGCTTTGCCTTGACCTGTATATTTATATCCACAAGAATCCAACACTTGTGATGAAATCAAATTTGATTTAAGCTCAGGTACATATCTAACATCCATTAATTCCCTAACAATACCATCAAACATCCTGATTCTAATACTACCAACCCCAACAGTTTTACAGGGAATACCATTTCCCATAAACACTACACCCTCATCAACAGATTGGTAAGAAATGAACCAATTTCTGTGTGAGCACATGTGGTGGGAGGCACCTGAATCTAATTGCCATTCTTCTTGATATTGTAAATTACTAGAAACAGATAAAATTTCATCAGTCATACTTGAATTTGTTACAACCCAATTTGCTTCCTTAGTTGAGTTTTCCTCAGATTCCTTTCTTTTCCAGCAATCCTTTTTGAGATGTCTTGTTTTGCCACAGTACCAACATTTTGCTTTACCCTTTCGACGTCTTGACTTAGATTGAGAATAACTTCTCTGATTCTGCTCTTTAGTTCGACCTCTCACCAACATTTCCTCTGAAGTTGAGGTTTTTTGACTAGATTTTCTTCTCATCTCCTCAGCCAACAAATCTCCCACAACAGAGTCAAAACCTAAAACATATGTTGAGCTAAAGCTAATAGAGGTGACTAGATTATCCCAAGACTCATAGCCTTATCTTCATCTTCGAATTTAACTTCCATACTAGTTAATTGAACTATAAGGGTATTAAAGGTATTTAAATGGTCAACAATTGGTGTACCTTCTTTCATCTGCAAATTTTACAACTATCTCTTCAAGTAGATCCTGCTCGTCAAGGACTTTGTCATATATAGACTTTCCATCTTGCTCCATAAGCCTGATGTTGTATTCTCATCAAAGACTTTGTCATATATATAGACTTTCCATCTTGCTCCAAAAGCCTAATGTTGTATCATCTCCTACGATATTAAACAAAACATCATCCACCAGACATAAATGAATGGTACTAAGAGCTTTTGCACCCATATCTTCCCATTCCTCATTTGTCATAGTCGTTGGTTTCTTTGTCTTGCCTCCCAATGATTTTTGCAACCCTTGTTGCACCAGTAAATCTCGCATTTTGAGCTTCTAGAGTTCAAAGTTGTTTTTGCCACTGAATTTTTCTACCTCAAACTTCGAACTTTGAACCTTTTCCATTAGCAGAAACTCCCAATACCACTGCTAATGAACTGAGCTTTATATGAAACAAAGTAAGGTAGAATTCTTATTTGATCCTAGTTCACAATCTAATTTGATATCTGCAAAGTTGGTTAAAAGTTGGGTTTAGATACCCATGACCATTTGTAGTCATATCCTTTTGATCAGGTAAGACAAGATGTAGAGTTTAGAGTGAACAAACAATGAAGATTTGAGTTTTCCATCAACAATAACTTCATGGATGAAGTGGTAGCAAATGTGGTTCCATTACACGTGTGTACAGTCATGTTGGGAAGCCCATACATGTAAGTAAGAGATGCCATCTTGAGGAGGAGAGAAAAACAATACAAACTTGTGAAAGATGGGAATGCATATACCATAAATGCAGACATAGACAAATACAAACCCTCTTTCATCAACACTTATCAATCCAAAAGAACCATTGGCAACACACATAAGTTTGTCTCGCTATTTTTTAGAGAAGGAAAGTAGGAAGGAGAAGGTAGTGAGATGGATATGAAGGCATCCTTGGAAAAATGTAGTGGAAAGTAGTGCAAGCAACTACTACAACTAATTAAAGCCTACAAGGAGGTGTTCCAAGAACCTCAAGGGTTGTGACCCGAGTGGGAGGGTGGATCATGAGACTTAGTTGTTGTGGAAATAAATTACAAAATTAAAAAATAATACAAAATGTGGAAATTTCTTGACACGAAAATTTATACAACAGTTCTATAATTATCTAGCAAGGTGCAATTTCCATACATTAAATATTTTTGGAAATTTAGTTTTATGAAATAATTTAATGGGAGAAATGAAATTTCTAAGCAAAATACAAGGATTGAAACTGAATTTTTGAATGTAAAAGATGAATATAATTGTTGACAACGCAATAAAAAATCTAAATTTAAAATTCTCAACACACAAAAGTATGATAGTAACCTAGTTTATGGTAAGGTTGGAAATTCAAATTTCTAGATTAAGTGTTGAAGCACTTTGAGTGCACTAAACTTAAAATAGAAATTTAAAATGGTAACTTTCAAGCTTTATTGATAGTATATTTTAGTTAATAATTAAAAATGTAAATTTATGTATTAAATTATAGCTCGAAAAATAAAATTTGAGTGTGCATGTTTTGAGAGTTGTTCATAATTATTATTAAACTTTTTGGAAATAAATTGTGTAAGAATCTTTGAAACATCCAATGTTTCTAGTGGACACTCTATTCATCATTAGGGACAAGAGAAGCTTAGTGATTAAAAAAGACTCTATTGAAGGGTAGATAAAAGGTTGAAAACATAAAGTAGTCGTCCCAAGAAAAAGAACCCATGTGAGTGAAATAATTAAAATTGAAATTGAAACTAAAAGTAAATTAAGTAAATAGTCATTGTGGATCATATAATAAATAAAAAATTGAAATTAAAACTAAAATAAATTAAGTAAATAGTCTTTGCGGACCCTATAATAAAAACAAAGGGGAAAAAGAGGGGGAAAACAGAGGATAAGAGAATATTAAAAGAGAAGGGAACAAAAATAAGGGGAACTAAATAAAGGGGAAATTGAACTAAAAGGTGTAGGATGTTAATGAGAAGAACAATAAAATGATAATAGGGACATTGGAGATCAAATGATAAAACAATATGAGAAAGGTAGAGTTAAGAAAGAAAAATAAATAGTATAAAAATGATAAAATAAATCTGAGAGAAATTACAAACTTAGAGGGAGAGGGATTGACATTAAATGTTAAGAGAAAGATATTGGATGCAAAAAAGAACACTAATAATAATAGGCTTAATGATTTAAGCAATGAGCGAGGGGTCTCCAAGACTAGTTGAGTTTGTAGTCATCTTATCAATTGAAGTTGTTGGGTGGTTTTTGGATTTCTAGCACTTCTCAAATGATACAAGATGAATAATAGGGAGTTGAGGGAATAATTTTAGTTTGGTCAAAGCAGAGAAGGTGATTAGATTTGAAGGAGTGTTCGACAATTGATGACTAACAGATTCGGTTATGGTTTGTGTCAGTTTGGCCTATTTATGATTTGCCATAGGAGGACGCAATTTGGTAGTCTCCTCTGCAAAACATAGCGTCAAATTTATCTTTTGCATTTATGAAAAGTTGCTTAAGGGTTTTGCACGGTTTGAAAAAGGCTTTGATGTTATTTTTTTCCAGAATTATTGAAATATGAGAGAGAGGCTAGAAATAGGTAGAGTAGAGGGAGGAGGATTTTTGGATTTAGGATTGTGAGCAGAGTTGAAGGAACTTAGTCAAGTGGGATTTTTCTTTCTCAATGAATTTAGGAGTTGAGTTCCGAATGGCACGAACGACCAAAGTTTTTAAGACCACTCATTTATGGGTAGGATGATGGTGAAAATGGGCATGCGGGTATCGATTAGTGTTTGTATTTTTTCGGTAAATTTGTCGGATGAGGGAAACATCACGAAGAGAAGATATGAGAACATCCAAGAAGGGAAGATACTTGTCCTTTTGCATTTCCATAGTGAATTGAATAAGGGGGGAATTATATTAAAATGAACAAATAAATAGATCAATTGTAGAAATTTAATGACAAAATCAACATGCACTATATTTTGTCATAAACTTAGCAACCTAGAGATAAATGTCATCTATGAACTTTGAAATGTATAATCCCACATTCAGAAAATATTATCCAACAAAGAAAAAGAAGAAACTAGAGTTAGAGTTCAAGTTTGAGACAGATATGGGACAATACAATTAAAGAAAAATGCCGATGCCTTTTAATGTAGAGGCTAAGGTTGACAACAAGCCTTATGATGAAGAAGTTGATGTCATCAAATTGTACCAATGGCTACATCAAATTGAGTTGTACTTCAGTATACACAAAGTCACTGAAAATAAGAGGATTGCATTTACTAGATTAAATATTGAAGGCCATTCTTTGGCATGGTGGAAGAGTGATGCAATAGGAAAAGCACCAGAAAATGAGCCACTAGTGATTGATTGGGAGGTGTTCAAGGACATGATCAGAGCCCAGTTTTACCCAATTGTATATCAGGAACACCAATAGATTGTGTGGCCCTACTTTAGACAAAGGTAAGGGCAATTAGTGTAGGAGTTCACTACATAATTCCAGAATAGAGCTATATTGTTGGGTGTTTCTATAAAACGTCCAAACATGTTGATAAATATTTGGGAGCATTTCTTCCTCAAATCTGCCGACAATTGATGTTGTTTAAGTCTAAGACAATTGATGAAGTAAGTGTTCAAGTACAATACCTTGAAGGAGATAAGAAGAAGTAATAATCTAGCATGCACAAACAAATAGAACCACAATAACAATGAAAAGGGAAGAAGAAGAAGTGGATTGAGAAGAATATTGTGGCAACAACATAATAAGGCTTGTGAGAAAAAGTGACACAATGAGGAAGATTGTTGGAAATTGCACCCTAGGAAGTGCCACAAGCACTTTCAAAAGAGGAAGTAGAAGGCTTTGATAACTATAGATGTCAAGGAGAGGGTCGACAGTATGTTAGACATGGAAGTGAAGATTAGTTGTACTAGTCTTCAAAAGGACGAGGTAAGACAAGATGTAGAATTTAGAGTGAACAAACAATGAAGATTCGTGTTTTCCATCAACAATAACTTCATGGATGAAGTGGTAGCAAATGTGGTTCCATTACACGTGTGTATAGTCATGTTGGGAAGCCCATACGTGTAAATAAGAGATGCCATCTTGAGGAGGAGAGAAAAACAATACAAACTTGTGAATGATGGGAAGCCATATGCCATAAATGCACACAGAGACAAATACAAACTCTCTTTCATCAAGACTTATCAATCCAAAAGAACTATTGGCAACACACATAATTGATGAGCCATAGAGAAAGAAAGTAGGAAGGAGAAGGAGAAGGTAGTGAGTGTAAATGTTTTGAACCTACACAGAATAGATGTAGCTAAACAATAATACACACATTTGCAGAGAGAATTGGAGAAGGAAGAAGAAGGAGAGAAAGAATGGAAGAATTCTCATTAACTGTATTCAACACTCAAAGAGTGAATGATTTACAATAGATATAGGATACATGAGTAATTGATGAGCCATAGTGGTGGTCTAGAGTGATCTGGACACACACCAGCAGTTACGGGAGTGAACTTCCACCTAGTCTAGTCTCTTAGGCAGTTACGCAAGTGAATTGCCACCTAGTTGAGTTAACTAGTCAACTAGTCCGACTGAACAAAGAGTAGTGAGGAGTTAACTCAAGGAAACAATGGTAGTGCGTCGTTTTGGTCATGATCTCAAGGCAAGTGCGCATTAGCTGGTGATGATCCCAATGTTGCATGGTGACAAAACCAATGCAACATCTAAACTCAACTCAAATAGTCAAACTGAAGTGTCAAGAGAATATGCTCCATGTGGAATATTCTCCCATAAACCATAGGAAACTGGATAATCACTAATTATGATTAATAAACAAGGAAAAACCTTAGGAAAAAGAAATCCTATGTGTGTGTGAAGTAACTCCAATAGTGAGAAGGATATGAAGGCATCCTTGGAAGGATGTATTGGCAAACAGTGCAAGAAACCACTACAACTAATTGAATCATACAAAGAGTTGTTCCAAGAACCTCAAGGGTTGGGACTCGAGTGGGAGGGTTGAGCATGATACCTAGTTGTTGTGAGAGGCACCACTACCAAACATTATGTTGTATGGGTAGTCCATCATTGAAGCTGACAAAGTGAAAAAACAATTGCAAAAGTTGTTAGAGTAGGGAGTCATTAGGTCTAGTTCATTGTCATCTATTTAACCCATCATCATGGTGTCAAAGAAGGATGATAGTTAGATAATGTGCATTGAATATAATGCCTCGAGCAAAATCAACATCAAGAATAGATATCCTTTGCCTAGGATTGGTGGCTTGTTGGATCAACTTTTTTACAACAAAACCTATCACCCCTAATGTTTGAAAGTCCCAAGCACAAGGTGTTAGCTTGTGTAACTACATAAGGCTACCCACTATCACCATAATAACACTTCCTCCTTCTTTAGGTTGGTTTCTCTCCAACTCAAGGGGGGTATCCTTGCGGTAGACGATAAAGTCCAAATAGTTTGATGTTAACCAATGAGGTTTGATTTGACCAAATAACTTGTTTGGATTATTGTTGAAGTATCTCTCAAAATAATTTATAAGGTATGGTTTCAAACTAGGTTAGAATTCTTGAAATGATGTGTGGGACTAACTTGTGGCTAAGAAACCGCGACTGAGGGACATCTAAACGGTCAAAATCACCCGGGGATCGCACTCGGTTTGAGCCACACCAACCCTTAACATGGCTGGATTTTTTGTCCCCACAGGTTTCGAACCGGTGACTTTAACAACACAGAGCGCCTTAACAACATAGTCCGTCACCGACTATCCTACATAGTCCGTCACCGACTATCCTACATCTCACGGAATGAATCTTGGAGATGTCTTAGTAAAAAAGTGTTTTAGATTTAAATGTTAAATTTAGTATTTGAGCAAGTAAATTGATATACACAGTAAGTGAATTCTAAAAAATCATCTTATGGAAATAAATTACAACATTAAAAAATAATACAAAATGTGGAAATTTCTTGACACAAAAATTTATACAACAGTTCGAATTATATAGTAAGATACAATTTCCATACATAAATCATCTTATGGAAATAAATTACAACATTAAAAAATAATACAAAATGTGGAAATTTCTTGACACAAAAATTTATACAACAGTTCTAGAATTATATAGTAAGATACAATTTCCATACATTAAATAGTTTAGGAAATTTAGTTTTATGAAATAATTTAATGGGAGAAAATTAACTTTCTAGGCACAATACAAAGATCGAAACTGAAATGGTTTTGGAAATTTAGTTTTATGAAATAATTTAATGGGAGAAATTAACTTTCTAGGCAAAATACAAGGATCGAAACTGAATTTTTGAATGTAAAAGATGAATATAATTGTTGAAAACGCAATAAAAATTTAAATTTAAAATTTTCAAAACACACAAAAGTATGATAGTAACCTAGTTTATGGTAAGGTTGGAAATTCAAATTTATAGACCAAGTGTTGAAGCACTTTGATTTCACTAAACTTAAAATAGAAATTTAAAATGGTAATTTTCAAGTTTTATTGATAGTATATTCTACTTCATAATTAAAAATGTAAATTTCTGTATTAAATTATGGCTTAAAAAATAAAATTTGAGTGTTTATGTTTTCACAGTGTTTTCACAGAAATTTATATTTGTTATTAAAATTTTTGGAAATAAATTGTGTAAGAATCTTTGAAACATGAGTAGACACTCTATCCATCATTACAAACAAAAGAAGTTTAGTGATTAAAAAAGACTGTGTTAAAGGATAGATAAAAGATTAAAAAACATAAAACAGTTATCTCAAGGAAAAAAACTCTTATAAATAAAATAATTAAAAATTATAATTAAAACTAAAATTAAATTAAGTAAATAACCATTGTGAATTATACAATAAATTAAAAATTGAAATTAAAACTAAGATAAATTAAGTAAATAGTCTTTGCTGGCCCTATAATTAAAAAAAAAAAAGGGGAAAAAGACTAAAAGAGAAGCGAACAAAAATAGGGCAAATGAGTAAAAGGGGAAATTGAACTAAAAGGTGTACAAACTTAATGAGAAGAACCCTAAAATGGTAATAGGGATAATGGATAATAGGTGCATTGGAGATCAAATGATAAAACAATATGAGAAAGGTAGAGTTAAGAAAGAAAAATAAATAGTATACAAATGATAAAATAAATCACAGAGAAATTACAAACTCAGAGGGAGAGAGATTGGCATTAAAGGTTAGGATAAAGATATTAGATGCAGAAAATAATAATAATAATAATAATAATAGGCTTAATGCTTTAAGCAATGAACTAGGGGTTTTCAAGATTAGTTGAGTTTGTAGTCATCTTCTCAATTGAAGTTGTTGGGTGGTTTTTGGATTTCTAGCACTTCTCAAATGATACACTAGGAATAATAGGGCATTGAGGGAAGAATTTTAGTTTGGTCAAAGAAGACAAGGTTATTAGATTTGAAGGAGTGTTCAAGAATCGATGACTCATTGATTCTGTTATGGTTTGTGTGAACTATGTGTTCTTTGAATTGGGATTTCGGTTTGGCCTATATATGATTTTCCACACGAGCATAAAATTTGGTAGTCTCCTCGGCAAAGCATAACATCAGATTTATCTTTTGCAGTTCTGAAAAGTTTCTTAAGGGTTTTGCATGGTTTGAAAAAGGTTTTAATGTTCTTTTTTGCCAGAATTATTAAAATATGAGAGAGAGGCTAGAAATGGGTGGAGAAGAGGGAGGATGATTTTTGGATTTAGGATTGTGAGCAGAGTTGAAGGAACTTAGTCAAGTGGGCTTTTTATTTCTCAATGAATTTAGGAGTTGAGTTCCGGTAAACTTGTCGGGTGAGGGAACCATCACGAAGAGAAGATATGAGAACATCCAAGAAGGGAAGAGAATTATCCTTTTGCATTTCCATAGTGAATTGAATAAGGGGGGAATTATATTAAGATGATCAAATAAATAGATCAATTGTAGAAATTTAATGACAAAATCAACATGCACTATATTTTGTCATACACTTAGCAACCTAGAGATAACTATCATCTATGAACTTTGAAATGTATAATCCCACATTAAGAATTATTAGCTTTAGGATAGTTATATCGGCGACGAAATTACATTTTCCAGCAAGAGAAATCCACTTACAACACCCAAAAACTGCCCCCACAAATTTGCCTTGGAAAACGTGCCAAATTTGTGTTGTTGTATGACCCACCCAAAAAAAAACACCTTGGAAAACATTCCCACATTGTGTTGTACGACTTGATCCCTGCTGCATCAAGTAAACCTTCAAAACAACCTTGAAATTCATGCCTCCTATGATTCGAAATGTGTTCCCTCTTTCCCTTGTTGTACGAACTGTACAAATACGACCTCCAACAACAACAAAAAATATCACCACAAAATATCACCACACTCACAGAAATTTGCCTTGGGAAATGTGCTCAATCTCCATTAGGAAATGCACCCTCTTTGTTGCCCTTTCCTCTCCTCCTTAAAGCCCTCTCGAAAATCTTTCAATCTCTTCTTCTCCTTGTGTCTTGCACACTACCCAATGCATTCTCTTATAATTCGAAAATGACATTTCACCTTCCAAGTGTCTTTTCATCGTTCTCATCCCTAAATCCAAAGGTCAAGATCTAACCTTGCCTTTACATGATCAAGGGACATGATTGGTTCCCTCCAATATAAATCACTTAAAATATTAAAGTACAATTCACTTTATATTAAAGTACAATTCACTTTATAACATAAGTGCACTTTATGAAATAAATTCACTTTAATATTAGAAGGTACACTTCATTCAAAAGTCACTTACATAAAAGAACCAATTTATTACAACTTTATAAAAGTCCATTACAAAGTCAAGTGTTAGTGTAAGTACAAGGTTACTTCGGCATACAAGACAAACATGAGGAGTACCTCGAGAGCTATAAAAACTAACATCAATGTGGGTTGTCCATGAGGCTAGATGACGAAGGTATCATCTAGGAAAAGAAACCAGCATTTAGGTTTAAGATGAAATTGTTTAAGGCTAAGGCCTCCAAATGTTTCATAAAGATGTTAGCGACCATATGTGATAAGGATGAGCTCATAGTTGTGCCTTGAGTTTGTTCGTAGAAGGCCCCTTTAAAGGTAAGAAGGTAAATGTGAGACATATTGTATTCAGGGTAAAAGGTCCCTTTAAAGGTAAGAAGGTAAATGTAAGAAGGTAAATGTAAGACATATTTTATTCAAGTTGAGGGTCTCCGGATCAACCAGCTTAGAATTAAGGTGAATGGCTTGTGAAACCATAATGTTTTGTTCATCAAGGTGAATATGCTTAGTTCTATGAATAAAATCACAGGAATCTTTGATGGAGGATATCAGCTAAAAAAACTAGACACTCACTATAGGTCTAAGAGAGATGTCTTTTTTTATGAATTTTAAGTTGCCCATGGTGTGGGGACTATTGTGGATGAGATGTTTTTGAATAACATACCAAGGACGAAGATTTGATGCCTTTGGTAAGAAGATTCGTTATGATATTGATGGGGTTTTAGGAAGAGGATGAAAAAGAGAAAAGGTTTTGGAATTTACATTCATAGTAATCACTTTAGCTTTATTGGTTTTTAAGATGATGATATTAAGGTTGTCATTAAGAAGACCTATGGATTGCAATTCGTCTTTAGTTAAGTTGGGTTTTGAAGGTTTCGAAAAACCAAGGGTCACAAATTTCTTCACCTTCATGTTTAAGAAGATGGTGCATTATGGACTCAATGGAGCAAATGATGTCTTCAAAAGAGATGCCATGAAGGGCGAGGACAAAGTTAAAACCTTTCTCAAGGCGCTCGAGAGAAGGCTGGTCAAGTTCAGAATATGAGAGATGTATGACCGTTGAAGTAAAATTAAGAGAGTTATTAGAATGCGGAAGTCTGTTAATGGGATTGTGGTTAAACTCCGATAAATTATTGGGGAGGATCTGATTATCATTGGAGTTAATATTAGAGGTGTCTAACAAGTTAATAATAAATTATATTATTATTATTTTTGTTTGTAGGAATATTTTTTTTATCATATTTGTTGTTGATTGTTGGATTTTATATGTGAGTAATTATTTTTGTATAATTAAATTGTTTCAAAGATTTTTCAAATTCTAGTTTTTACTTTTAAATAGTAGAAAATTGTGATTTTCTACATATTTAAATGAACTAATTTATTTGAAACAACTGAAATTCTCACGTATTAGCTAAGGCAAATTAGAATTAAGGTTGTTCCACGGAGAATGGGAATAGAGCGTGTAAGAGGGAGAATGGGAGGGGAGGTTGTAAGAATTTGAGATTAGGTTATCATTCTTGCCGGTCAGGTAGGGTTATAGGTTGGATCTATCGCTGAAACCAAGTCATTGATCCGAGGTCAGCGGGGCACTGTTGGTGCGATGACTGAGCAGAGAATCGAAAACTAGTGTTAGGGTTTTGGAAGAAACCAAATTTGGAGCCGTTGTAGATAAGGGTGAAATCCCAAGCTCATTGGGTTAAGGAGCGGAGATTGACGAGGGCCGAAGAAGAGGGTCGAACGACTGTTGGGCGCGGGAACCAGACAATTTTTCTTTGGGTAGTGAAACGAAGTTTTCAGAACTGATGGAGGATAGGGTTTTAGTTATATATAGAATTAGTATTGCATATAATCCTCTTTAAAACACCAAGCAATCCTTAGATACATGTTAGGGTGGCGAAACGAAGTTTTCAAAAGTGATGGAAGATAGGGTTTTAGTGATATAGATTTAGTATTGCATATAATTCTCTTTAAAAAACCAAAGTATACAACGATAAATAACCCATAAATAACTTTAGTAAATAAAAAATATTGTTTTGTCAAAACATAGAAACTAACATGTAGTGTATCCCATATGTATTTCATATAATAAGAATTATTCAAAATTGTTTTTTAATTAATAGATAAAAATAAATTTAAATGTCTGGAATACCTCTTTCGTTGAATTCCCTTGAGAATGTAATGCTTATAATTATTTAAAAGATCTACAGAGTACACCAGAATAATGATAAATGACCTTCCTTATGTTGAATGGGGACTTATGGGTAACTAATGCTGTTATCTCTAATATCAATATATCCTAGGTGAATATCTATGTATATAGAGAGAGACAAACGAAACATTGTTCTCTCTAATATCAATATATCCTAGGTGAATATCTATGTATATATAGAGACAAACGAAACATTCTTCAACCAGTACGATTATGTCATAAAAGCAAGAAACCGTTTTACATTAAATAAAAAAGAGAGCGAAAACTCAGTGTGATTATGAGTATATGTTTGTGAAATAGTTAAGGTTAAAATTCAACAAAAGTATAGTGATTTTGGAACGCTTTTTTTAATGTTTTTCCAGGACATAAACAAAATTCTAAAAAATCCCAAGTAATCACAGTCTTAGTGGATTTTAATCATCATCATAAATAAAGGGAGTGAAGGAAAAAAATATGCTAGTAAAAATTGTGAATATATTTAAATAGTTAAGGTTAAAATAGTTTATTTAAAATGTGTAATTTAGATTATAAGATTTTGATATAGTAAAAATTGTGAATATATTTAAATAGTTAAGGTTAAAATAGTTTATTTAAAATGTGTAATTTAGATTATAAGATTTTGATATGTTATTGGAAATATAATTTGTCAAAGTGTGAATTTTCTTTTAAAAAATTGATAGTGTCTAATTCAACTTTTTCAATGAATTTTTTTTATTAATAAATTGTTAAATTCAATTTTTTTTTGGATTTTTTGTTTCTTAAATTTCAATAGAATTGATGGAAATATTGATTATAATTATTTTTTTAAAGATTTTGCCTTATTTTAGAATAAATTGAATTGTTGAAATTTTGAAAAATGAATAGATCAAGCTAAAAGTTTGTTAGGTTAAAAAATTAATAGCTTCACTCAAAATTTTTTCCCACTTAATAATTATTATTATTATTATTTTTAAATTGTCCATTTAATAATTGTCTTTTTTAAAATTATGAATTAATTCACTATGATTAACCATATTTACCTAATTAAATATACATAGGCATAACTTGAACCCACCGCCTAATATGATGATATAATTCATAAGAGAAGATATTTCATTATGCTTGGAAATTTGATCGATTGTTAAGATGTTCATTAGGGGAGATATTTTGTTGTGTTTTGAAATTACATAGATATTTCATTATGCTTGGAAATTTGATCGATTGTTTTTTTTTTTTAAATAAAAAAGGGGTGGATCCTGCTATATTAGATAGACAAAACTATTACATAGTATGCATCAAAGTAGGTCTGGTGTTACCCAAAATGCTGTCGATTATCGGAAACCAGCATGTAAAGAGGGCAAGTAGCAAATAGCATTATAAAACATAAAAGATGTTTGACATCTGTCCTGCCCGGAGGAAAACCAAGACAGATGTTTATGGATTAAGTACATAGAACAACAACATAGTAAAACTAAGAGCCAAGAAAACATGAAGAACCTAGATGCCTGGTGACTGGTCATCCTTGCCATCTTGCCACGTGGTCCCGGTCAAGACGAAAGCTTGCGCACAGAGGGGGCATTTGCTCTTTGCTGGCACGTTGGAAAAGGTGTCTAGGAACATGTCCATGTGCTGGCCCATGATGAGGGCCCGATGCTCCAGATCATCCAGGTGTTCACGGAGGTCGAAGATCAGTGCTAGGTGCTCCTCTCGGATGAGAGACTCGTGCATGCTTCCACCCACGTTCATCGCTGCTCCAGAATCCTCAACGAACCTTCCTTGCGCCGCTTCTGCCTCTACTCCCTTCGTGCCTGCGTTGTCCCCTGAGTGTTTTGGCAGTTGCACTGGTCATCACCACGCCAAGGTATCTCCTCGACAATACAACCAGGGGTGTAGTCAACTAGAGTCGGAGTGGGTCTACTTTCCATTCGATGAGTTCTCACGCAGGTTTCTTCTATAATCAGCTGGTCCACCGGTACCGGTTCTTCCTCCACTATACAGGGGGGAAACTCCTCCATGAAACCAGCTTCCTGTATGGCTCCCGTCATATTCTCCGGGATGACACGACTGGACCCAACTCCGGGCTCGGTGATGATGGCAAGACGTGCCAATTTCTTCGCTCTGGCCTCCTTCCTGAGAATTGAATTCGCAAGAGTCAGGGCGCGCTCCAGCTCCTCCCTTCGCCGCTTCTGCGCTTTCTTTGCCTCCCAGGCCGCTCCCCGGCGAGGACGGCCTCTAATGCGAACCATGGCGATGGAACAGAGCAAAAGTAGGTGGAGGCGGATGAGCCAAGGTGAGAGAAATTGCAGGTGCGAGGCTCGGGTATGCAAGCTCTGTCTCGCTAGAGTCAGAGAGAAATACAAAGAGGGTGAACCGAGCCAAGGCACGGTGGAGGCTAGACCACACCAGTGCATCCAAACAATATACAGAGTCGAGGTCGGGAAAGTCCCTCTCTTCCCAGGCAATTTGAAATCCGAATAATCCAGAACCGAAGTCATCTTGTCACAATTAACCTTCGCCATCTCGGGAATGCCTATGGCATAAATGACCGCGCGAGGGAAAGGTCCCTCCGTCCTGCAGCTGCAGCGAAGGCCGTCATCCATCGTTAATGTATGCTCGTGGGTGGCGGCCTTCCGCATTTATGCCGGGGTCGAGTGCGCGTCCACCTGTACCCCCCTCTCGACGTGTCACCCCATCCGGGCTAAATTTGATCGATTGTTAAGATGTTCATGAGGGGAGATATTTTGTTGTGTTTTGAAATTACATTGAATCCTTAATAGTAGTTTTTTTGAGATTTAACAATAGGAATCCTTACAAAATACAAAATAGAGGTAATTTTAAGTGATTTATATTAGTATTTTATTTTATTTTTATAATAAATTATTTTATAATATATATTGAAGGAAAAAATATTTTAAGGACATTATTACTAAATTGACCATTCATTTAGGTTTTCCATTCATATATTAAGAATGGAGGGAAATTATCAATTATCCATTAGTGTTTCTTAGGTGTCAGTCTACAACCAAATTAGTCAATATATTAGTGCATGTTGTTTTATTTGAACTAATTGAATTGAGATTATTTTCATTTTTTTTATCAATATTTTGTGAATTAGTTGACAAATGTGAGCTCAAACCTTATGCATATAGCTTTGGGTGTGAATGACCTTTTAATTTCCATGTAGACTATCTCTTAATTTCCTTTCTCAAAATTTTCCTATGTTTGTTCTTGTTGTTCATAATTTAAAGGTAAAATGAATATGATATGCAACATAGACAATGAGCTTGGTTATTAGTGACCTTGACCAATTACCATTTGTGCAGTAAATTTCACTATACGCAAGAAAATATTATGGAAACACATTTTTGTGAAGCTTTAACACATTGGTCATGCTAAAAAACTACATTTAACTAAGAAGGGAATGATCTGTCCTAGGTCACCCTTAGGAACATCCTTTACAACATCAAAAATGTAGATCCTATATTGGAGGATTGGAAATATCTTATGGAAAGAACAAACTTCTTTCTATATTAAGAAGAGTAACATACACATTCAAAGCTTCAATGGATTTATTTGCAACCAAGAAATGGATTTATTTGCAACCAAGAAATGGATTTATTTGCAACCAAGAAATTAGTCGCAAGGCATAAACACGTGTTGAAACTTTTGAACATTCCAATCACACTCAACAAACTTGAACACAATAATATCCATGTTTCATCAATGATTGAAGATAAACAATTGGAACATAAAGTCTTACTATGCCCCAATGAAAAAGTTTTATTACAATCCAACATTTTTTATGTGTTGTGTCCAACGCACATATCTGCCAATTACACCTACACAAAGTGGGGACATACATCGGTTCCACTTAAATTGACATAGACATTAATAATACATAGATCACAAGGGATAAGATTACCAACAGTGACAGTGGACATTGATAATGTTGAACTTCAAAATTTGACCTTCACTACAATATTGAGAATTCATTTTCTATCTCACAACGTTTTCTTTCGAAAAGCACATAAAAATAAAGGAGAATGCTTATGTCAAACAATGGAAGAGAGACTTTACTCTATGACAAACCTATACCATCATATCTCATTTCACAATTTCATATACATTTTAATTACACTTTTGCAATAAAGCACTCATCTTAATATTAACAACTTCACTACATAATTGAGAAAATATAGTTTCACTATTAATTATTTAATAACTAATTCCATATCTTTAAATTAAATTTCCATTTCATTAATTTGGAGAGATATTTTTCATATGATCCACAATTAAAAGTAGATACAAAATTGTCCTCATAAACGTCTTGCGATATACTTTCAAGGAGTTCCAAAATCTTATCAAAATTGAAACACTATCCATTTGCCCTGGGCGTGTCATAAGGCCTTTCTCGCCTTTTAAGAATTTATGTTTAATCATTTGGTGTCAAGTTTAATCTTCTAGTTACATAATGTGTTATACCGAAGCAAAAATAAAAATGGCACCTTTCTTGCATCTTGTATCCACACAATCGCAAAGTCAAATATATAAGGTATGTTATTCTCATATTTGAAAAATTGTTATATACATCGAAAGTAAAATATCATGTCATAGGTGTGAGCCATTCCCCAGACAATTTGAGACGCTGATTGACGACATATTTGGGAATCTCTTACAAAATTCATACCTCCGATTTCCTAGTATAGTTATAACTCTTCCAATACCTTTCCCTTAAACTATTTTATTATGTGGAAAACAGAGGGTATAAGCGAGTTTGGGTATCGACGTTTATAAACACCGGACACAAAAAGAAAACAATTATTCTCGAAATGCGAAAACGAGGCTTATTGGAATTCAGGGTTCGGCATTTACAAACATCCAACGCAAAAACAAAACAAATATTGTCGAATCATGAAACGCGAACAAGTTGTGTGCCCAACACTTCGGGTTTCGACATTTGGAAGAACAAAAGAACTCCGCGCACATTTAACAAGCAAGTCCTGAATGAGAAATAACAACTTTTTATTCAATGTGTTTTTAAAATCACACGCTCCAACAATAAACTCGAAATAAATGTGGGACCAGGTTCGCAATTGGGAAAACCAAATAATTACTGCATTTAGTCAAAATTGAAATCAATATAGAGAATCCGATCAAGAAATCAGACAAGTTTACAAACTTAATAATAACTGGGTATAAATGGAAAGAACACCTCCGAATACAAAATAGAAAATTATCTTCAATGTGCTTTCAAGCTCTCACTTTTACAATCCGTTTCAGGTATTTATATAACCAAAAATGCTCCTTTGATCTTAGAAAAAAAAATTAATTAAGCGATAATGGTATGTCGTGGCCTTCAAAGGTTAAGGCGACCACCACTTGAGCTATCAGTAAATCGATGCTTAATCCTCGAGTCTTGAAGGGTCAAAACGACCACTATTGTGTCATTATTCAAGCGGTGAAATGATTATAATCTGACATTCTCCCTTTTAATCATTTCAAAAAACAAAAAAAACAAAAATATGCAATACAAGATTGTTTGTTAACAAAACCTTACAACTTACAGACCCCAATATTATCTCTATGAATTTTAAACAATTCATTTCCCAAAGCTCTATGAATTTTAAACAATTCATTTCCCAAAGGCTTTGTAAATATGTCTGCAAATTGTTCTTCAGACGTGCAAAACTGAACATAAATTTCTTTACCATTTACCATCTCTCGATTGAAATGATATCTCGTATCAATGTGTTTACTCTGCTTGTGAAAAACGTGATTCTTTGACAGTGCAATGGTAGATTTATTATCATAGACAATCTGAGTTGCACCATTCTACTCATGCAATAATTCGTTCAAGATTCTTCTCATCCATACAACTTGACATGCACTTGTTGTTGTTGCAACATACTCTGCCTCAGTAGAAGATAAAGTCACTATGGGTTGTTTCTTTGAGGCCCATGCCACTGCTCCAGATCCAAGACTGAACACATAACCATATGTGCTCTTCCTGTCATCAATGGAACCTGCAAAATCACTATCAATATATCCAATCAGCTCAAAGTTCAAGTTTGATGTGTATCGGATACCAAAATCAATTGTTCCAGCAATGTATTTCAGGATCCTTTTTCATGCTTGCCAATGAGTACTCTTCAGAGTCTCCATGAATCTGGAAATTAAACTTACAACTAACATAAGGAATCTGGAAATTAAACTTACAACTAACATAATATCAGGTTTGGTTGTTGTTAAATACATAAGGCTTCCAACCAACTTCTTATACAGAGTTGGATCAACATATGATCCCTCATCATATTTGCTAATTTTAGTACCAGTTGCCATTGGTGTTGAAGTTGGTTTACAATTCATCATTCTAAACCTTTTCAATACTTCATTTGCATATTTAGTTTGACAAATGAAAATGCCATTATCAGATTGATCCACTTCAATTCCAATGAAATATTTCATCAATCGTAAATCAGTCATCTCAAACTCTGTTTTCATGGTATTTTTACAATCATCTACAGATAGATCTCCAGTAAAAATCAGGTCATCAACATACAGACAGGCAGTCAAAATTTTGTCTTCTTGATTTATCTTTGTATACAAAGTTGGTTCACTTGGACTTCTGTTGAATTCAACACTAATGAGGTACTCATCAATCCTACTATACCAAACTCTAGATGCCTGCTTCAATCCATATTAAACTTTATCTCTATGTTTATCAATCTCATAACTCGGAGGTTGTCTTACATAAACCTCTTCTTCCAAACATCCATTCAAGAATGCAGACTTAACGTCCATCTGATGCATGATCCATTTATTTTGAGCTGCAATAACTAAGACCATCCTCACTGTGTCGATTCTTTCTACGGGAGCAAAGGTTTCATTGTAATCAATATCGGGTTGTCGACTAAACCCCTGAGCTACAAGTCTTTCCTTATACTTTTCAACTTCACCTTATGTATTCAGTTTAGTCTTATAAACCCACTTAACACCAATACTGTTCTTACCTTCAGGTAAATCGACAAGATTCCAAGTGTTATTTCTTTCAATGGAATCAATCTCCTCATCCATTGCTTTTATCCAGACATCCTCTTTAGCAGCTTCATCAAAACTTAAAGGATCACATGCCATTAATGCAAAATTTGAACCTTGATCTACTTCTTCATTCTGATCATATAATTCTCTTAAGTTTCTAGTCTTCTGACATGTTTTTCAATGAAGCTAAAGTAGGATTCGATTCACTACTTACCTGTGAATCTGTTTGATGTCCACCGTGTCCATATGGGTCACCACGCTCATGAGTTCTGGGAATTCTAAATTGAGATGGGCTAATCTCTGGTGCTTCCCTTGTAGGACTTCTCACTGCAGGCGTATGTGCATGTGGAACCAACTGTCCACCTCCTTCAGCCTGCTCAACTCCATCATCATCTTCACGGGCTAACACAGCTCCCTCTGAAACAGATTTGTCAATACTTCCATCCCAATATTCCTTTTCTTTAAATTGAACATCTCTATTGATTACATAATTCTTGGTGATGGGATTGTAGAGTTTATATGCCCTAGACTCTTCATTGTATCCAACAAAGATACATCTCTCGCTTCTGTCATCCAACTTCCTCTTCATTTCTTTAGGCACATGCGCATATGCTACACATCCAAACATTCTGAAATAAGAAACATTACAAGGTTTACCGTCCCAGGCTTCTTGAGGTACGCGATTCCTCACAGTCTTGGTCAGACTTCTATTCAAGATATATACAGAGCAAACAACTGCATCTCCCCAATATTCATTTGAAAGATGCTTCTCTTTCAACATGCTTCGAGCCATATTCATAATGGTCTGATTCTTCCTTTCAACGACTCCATTCTGTTGTGGAGTATATCGAGCAGTAAACTGCCTTTTAATTCCATGAAAATCACAAAATTCAATGAATTCATTTAGTTTATACTCACCTCCTCTATCAGACCTCGAGATTTTAATGGTTTGACCACTCTCATTCTCAACCATAGACTTAAACCTCTTGAAAACTTCAAAGCCTTCAGATTTTTGCTTCAACAAATACAACCAAGTCTTCCCACTGAAATCATCAATAAAAGTCATAAAATAAACACTACCATTCAAATAAGGTGTTTGCATAGGTCCACACCAATCCGTGTGGGCAATTTCCAATGGAGCGTTTGCTCTATAGGAAACACCTAAAACAAATTTATCTTTATGATGTTTCCCAAGTATACAACTCTCCCAAGAGCTTGCAGGTTGTTGAATACAGGGCAACCCCTTTACCATCTTTTTTTTCTATAACAGATCTAAGCCACCAAAATTTAAATGACCATATCTCAAATTCCATAGCCAAGATTCATCTAAACTTCCAGCTTTATAAACATTCAAAGAACCACTCAAATCGTTTCTCATGACAAGTGGAAACATTCGGTTCTTGGTCATCTCTACTTTTGCAATCAACTGTTTGTTGGGTAATTTATCATAGATTGTGCATACCTTGTTCTTGAAGAACACTTTGTACTTTTTCTCCAACAATTGTCCAACACTAATAAGATTGCATTTTAAACCAGCCACGAAATAAACATCGTTAATATTTCTTCTCTGATTATTCTTAGTGTAATCTGGAACTATACCTTTACCATTAATTGTAACCTTACAGTCATTTCCCAGTTTTACTTCAGACTTAATACTAGTCTCAATAGAAGAAAATAAATCCTTATTACCAGTCATGTGGTCACTGCAACCACTATCCAAAAACCAAATATCATTAGCACTTTCCTGAGTGACATTACAAGTCAAGAACATAGGGTTTTGATCATCCTCAAACTCATTTGTAATATGTGCAGATTGCTTTTCAGCATATGCCTGCTTCTTCCAACTTGTTAGCAAAATGCCCAAACTTCTTACAATAATAAAATTGTACTTTAGATTTATCATACCTCTGATTTTCTTGCTGCCAGGGTTTGCTACTGCTCCCTCTTAAATTAGGAAGATTCTGCTGGGACTTCTCGTCAGACACTGATTCAGTTTTGTTGTCCCTTCGACCAAAAGATCGACCTCCTCTTCCATGATTATAAAACCTTCCTTTGCCTCTACCTCTGGTAACATGCAGTTGGGATTTGAAAGCATGCTCCATTGATCCTTCTTCATATATAGATATCCTAGATTCATGAGCAACAAGAGAACCAATTAATTCATCAATTTGCATTTGACTCAAATCTTTAAATTCTTTTATGGGTACAACTACAGGTTCAAACTTCTTGGGTAATATTCTCAGTACTTTCTCAATAACTCTCTTATTCTCAACATCATCTCCATACTCCCTGAGCTGGTTCACAACACTCATCACCTGAGTCATGAAAGTATCAAAACTTTCATTATCCTTCATCTTCAGATTTTCGAAGTCCCTTCTCAAGTTCTGCAACTTGACTGTCTTCACCTTGGACACAGCTTGATAACATGTTTCAAGGATGTCCCAAACCATCTTCGAAGATGCAACACTAGAAATCTTCGTAAAAATGGATTCATTTAATCCTTGCTAGATTAATCCTAGAGCCTTGTTATCCTTTTCCCTATTTTCCTTTAGCAAAACACGGTCAGCATTAGAGAGAGCCAATTCTGCTGCTACATCAGCTGGTTCCGCATAACCATCAATAACACAGGTCCATAAATCCCGAGAACGCAAAATCGTCCTCATTTGAATATACCAAGAGTCATATGAATTCTCGCTCACGACAAGAACCTGAACTTGAAAAGAACTACTATCAGACGTAGCCATTTATATAAAAAATTGAAAGGAATCAAATAAACCTTCACGCAGGAAAACAAGAGGGTAAAATTGGGCACCAACAAGAACTATCTGCACTGAGAAATAGCAGGATGGATTGGAGGCTCTGATACCAAATGTGGAAAACGAAGGCTTAAGCGAGTTCGGGTATCGTCATTTATAAACACCCGACACAAAAAGAAAACAATTATTCTTGAAATGCGAAAATGAGGCTTATCAGAATTTGGGGTTCGACATTTACAAACATCCAACACAAAATCAAATCAAATATTGTCGCATCGTGAAACGCGAACAAACTGTGTCCCTAGCACTTTGGGTTTCGACGTTTGGAAGAACAAAAGAACTCTGCGCACATTTAACAAGCAAGTCCTGAATGTGAAATAACAACCCTTTATTCAATGTGTTTTTAAAATCACGTGCTCCAACAAATAAACTCCAAATAAATGTGGGATCGGGTTCACAATCGGGAAAACCAAATAATTACTGCGTTTAGTCAAATTGAAATCAATACAGCGAATCCGATCAAGAAATCATAGAAGTTTACAAACTTAATAAAAACAGGGTATAAACGGGAGAACACCTACGAATACAAAATAACAAATTTTCTTCAATGTGCTTTCAAGCTCTCACTCTTACAATTCGTTTCAGGTATTTATATAAACAAAAATGCCCCTTCGATCTTAGAATTTTTTTTAATTAAGCGGTAATGGTATGTCGTGGCCTTCAAAGGTTAAGGCGGCCACCGCTTGAGCTATCAGTAAATCGGTGCTTAATCCTAGAGTCTTGAAGGGTCAAAACGACCACCGCTTGTTAGGATATTTAGACACTTAGGAGTTAGTTAAGATCTACTTGGTCTAATCTGTCGTTAGGTAAAAGTGTGTTTCTTAGTTTGTTTATTTAATATGCATTAGTATGCATTTGCAGTTAGGAAATCTGACGGTCATGATATGTTCCCGACATAGAGTGATCTGACGATTCATACTCCTCGATCTTAATGGCCATTGATCCTGGCTTATCACTCGATTGGTCCATGATCTCTATTTAAAGAGCATGGAGGGTCATTTGCCGAATGATCGATTGTGAGAAACACTTTTGTAAAATCTCTCTGTAATTTTTTACTTTGCATTAATAAACTGCTCCAAGTGGCCACGTTGGCTGGGGTCGTGGATGTTTCCCCGTAGGGGTTTTACCACGTGAAAACATCAGTGTGTTGATATTTGATATGGTTATGTGAGTGGTTATTGAAGGTGTTCATCCTCTGTTGGAATACCTGTGTTGTTGAACATGATATCAAAGCCTGTTTGAAGACTCGCTCCTGTTGTAGATTGAGATCGTGAAGCCGAGTTGTCTCATCTCCATTTTCTCTCATTTCCGTACATTTATGGGTTGAGAGTATTGTTGCATTGCATCTGGAGCGCTCGTTTCAATCAAGAACACTTTTCGTTTCACTCGAAAAGGTTTCCGTTTGCCCAAGATACGACCGTTACAGTTAGATCCGAAGGTATAAAGCTTGAATACACATTTTTTTAAATTTTTGTAGAGTAGTATTTTGGTTTTATTTCGGTTTTGTTTTATTTATTTTCAGGTTGTTACTTTTTTAGATCTGCATATGTTTTTTTCCCTGCGCCCTGTGTGATCTCGGCAAATCATAAACATATAGGAAAAGGTGCATCTTACGGGTAAGCTAATCGAGATCTAACTCTTCTTGTCATCGAGAAGTGATTTTTTTTTTTTGTGTGAAAATAGTTTTTTTTTAGCATGTTCTCCAAGGTCGTCTTCAACAACAACACCACCCCCAATCCTCCTTCTAAACATTACAATATGTTTTGCTAGATCATTTGGTTAAAAGTTGTCTTATTAAGTAAGAGGTCTTGAGTTCAAATCTCTCTTTTGTTACATTTTTTGAAAAAGTTCATGCTAAAATTGTAAAGTGTATTTCACTTCAAGTATAAAAGTGAATCACTATAAGTAGCTTTAATATTTTAATTTAGAGTTATTTATTTTTCATGCATATTTTTTGTTATAAAGTAACTTCATTGTAAAAGTGATCCCCACTTCTTTTTATAAAAGTGGGTCACTTCATAAGACAACTTACACAATCACATGGTCATTTGGTTATCGATTGTGCCTTTTTTAAAAATGGCATAACTCTAACATCGGAAGTCCGTTTTTAGTGCCTCTTTTTTTAAAACCGCATAACTTTCCGAGCTCTTTCCATCCAGATCACCACTTTCAGTTTTTAATTCCACATTATCTGCATATTTAATATGGCTTCTACAAGTACTATTTTGCTTACCAACAACAACTGTTTCCAATGGAAATCTCATATGGAAGATTTATTAAAAAGTAAAGGCTTGTACCAGATTACCTTGGGAAAGGAAAAAACACCCATCGATGCTGATAATAAATCTGAGTGGGATAATAGGAGTGACGAATCATGTGGATTAATCAGAATTTTCATCTCATGATTTAAGGTACCACCTTCAAGATATTGATGATCCCAAAGAAGCTTGGAACATGATTGAATCTGTGTTTGGTAAACTCAATATTATTCGAGCACAACAGTGAAAAAATCAAATACTGACCATGAGTCCAAATGATTTGTCTTGCCTTGGAGACTATCTATCTAGGTTTAAAACACTCAGAATTTTATGTGAAGAATGTAAGATAAAGATGGAGGAAGAGCCTTGCATCTATCTTACTCTTTCTAAGCTAGGTAGTGCATATTCTGTGTTTGTATCTACCTTTTATGCCATGAGAGAGGTTCTAGAGGAAGAAGCTTATGAAAAACCCACTCTTGAGTCCTTTTGTGCTTTTTTGATTCGAGAGAAATATAAGCTTGTACAATTTGGAGTGATCAAACACTGCAGGTCCCTCCAACAAAGCCTTAGTTACTCAACAGAAAGATAAACCCAAGTATCCCAAGAAACAACATCCTCGCTACAACAAAAAACAACATAAGGGTCCCAAACCTGCTCAGATAGCTTCAGCTCCCACTCGTGACAAATGAGCAAAATATAAAAGTAAGAATACTAACAGACATTTCAACTTTTGTGATAAAGATGGTCATGATGAGTCCAAATGAATCACAACTTAGGACACTAAAGCTTTAAGGAATCACAACCTAGGACACTAAATCTTGAAGGAATCATGAAAAATATAAACATAACAAAACTATTAGATTTTGGTAGTACTCATAACTATATAGACACCAATGTCACTAAACAACTAAACCTTTTTATGTATCCCACCAAAGACCTCACAATTATAATAATTGATGGAAAAAGGTTAAGGGAGTAGGAAAATGTTAGAAAATTTCAATTCAAATACAAGAATTGCAAGTACAAATATGATTTTACACTTTACCATTCGATGAGATGGATATAGTACTAGGTATAGAATGGTTGACTTAGTTGGACACATGTACCACCAACCTTGAAGAACAACTCATGAAGTTTAATTGACAAGGTCAACATTATAAATTATATGGTACCTGAAGGTTCCACTCTCAAAAAGAATAAATTATAACTAATGAAAAAAATACAAGAGGCATGGACGAACATACAACAAAAAAGTAAGGAAATATGTGACCAAGAAGCATCAGGGTTTTACATTAAGCAATTAGGTCAAAATGATTCAAAATATGACGGAAACGATACAAAGGGACCTCTCCAACACTCAAAATAGGAACAAAGTCAAGCCTTTACAGCCAGACAAAGACAAAGAGGATGGCATTATAATTAACACAATTATGATGAATATAATAAATAATAAGAATAATAGTAATAATAATTAGGGATGAGATATAAATATGAGGGGGTTGTGTAAATGTGTTGAACCTGCACATAATAGATCTAGCTAGAAAATACTACATATTTGTAGAGAGAAACTGAGAAAGAAGAAGGAGAGAAAGAATGGAAGAATTCTTATTAACTGTTATGAATTTAATGAATAATTTACACATGATATACTCTATATAACTCAATGAATGCGCATTGGAGAACTAATGTGCCATAGTGGTGGTCTATAGTGATCTGGACACACACCAACAATTACGGGAGTGAACTGCGACTTAGTCTAGTCACGCAGGCAGTTATGGGAGTGAACTGCCACCTAGCTGAGTTAACTAGTCAACTAGTCTTCAGTTAATTTATTGAACAAAGAGTAGTGAGGAGTAGATCAGGGAATCAAGGGTAATGTGTCGGTCTGGTGTTGATCCCAAGGAAAGTGCGCATTAGCATGGTGATGATCCCAATGTTGCATGGTGAAAAAACCAATGGATCATCTAAACTCAACTCAACTAGTTAAACTGAAGTGTCAACTAAAAGAAAATATTCTCCAGGTGGAATATTCTACCCTAAGATATAAGACACTGGATAATGACTAATTATGACTAATATACAAGGAAAAACCTTAGGAAAACAAAATCCCAGGTGTGTGTGAAGTAACTCCAACACTCCCCTTGAACATCACTATGGTGAAAATAAATAATGGGTCCATGCAACGAGACCATGTTAGGTACCCAAATACAAAAGATAAACTGAAATAAAGTGAGGAAAGAGGGAAAACCTCATGGGAAAACCCCCCCTCCAGGTACAATGTATGTAAAAAGAAGAAACTGAGAAAGAAGAAGAAGGAGAGAAAGAATAGAGGAATTCTCATTAACCGTTATGAATAATGAATAATTTACACATGATATAATCTGTATAACTCAATGAATGCGCACTAGAGGAGAACCAATGCACCATAGTGGTGGTCTAGAGTGATCTTGACACACACCAGCAATTACGGGAGTGAACTGCCAGCTAGTCTATTCTCTCAGGTAGTTACGGGAGTAAAATGTCACCTAATTGAGTTAACTAGTCAACTAGTCTTCAGTTAACTCACTGAACAAAGAATAGCGATGAGTAGATAAGGGAATCAAGGGTAATGCGTCAATCTGGTGATAATCCCAAGGCAAGTGCTCATTATTATGTTAATTATTTCAATGTTGCATGGTGACAAAACCAATGCAACATCTAAACTCAACTCAATTAGTCAAAATGAAGTGTCAACTGAAAGAGAATATTCTCTAGGTGGAATATTCTCCCCTAAAATATAGGATACTGGATAATGACTAAATATGAGTATTAAACAAGACAAAATCTTAGGAAAAAGAAATCCTAGGTGTGTATGAAGTAACTCCAACAGGTTGTGGCTAGGGTTCTTCTCCTAGCCTTATCTCGATCTGCTGTGACTTCCCCAACTCTTCCTCGACGTCTTCATCTTCCTGCTGGTTTGTGTGGCCTTGGATCTGACCTGACAACTCCGTTATTTTTCTCGTTCGATGTTATTTTCATCTTGCAACTTCTTTTCATGCTTGAATATGTGTTTTTCTTTTACGTGCTTTGCAGATTTGATTGATGGCGGATCCAGACCAGTTGTCTTCTTTGTTTTTTTGTTGCGCTCTCAGTGGGTTATTTCTTCTCTTTCGTGGGGGATTTTCTTCCCACTTGTTATTGCTTCCCTATGTCGAGCGTGGAGTTTTTCAAATGCCTCTTTGTGGTTGGATCTAGTCGGACCATCTGTGCTGTATCGTTCAGGGCCTAATGCAATATCAAGGTTTTCCCCGGATCCTTGATGGCTATGGGGTCTCTGCGCTCTTCTTGGGTTCTGGAGCTTTGTGTAGTGGATGCTTAGGTTTCTACTTATTTTTCGGTGTTTTGGGTCAAAGCTTTCAGGTCCATTCTTTTTGGGCATGTAGTTTCTGGCTTCTTTTCTTCCATGGATGCAGGTCTCCTTGTTTTTGTCCCTCCAGTTTTGGATTTTGTGGGGATTATTTTCCGCTCTGCACTGATCCGTCCAGGTTTTATTGGGGTCTATCTTTGTTGCTTCTTCTTGGCTGAGTTTTATGGCTATTTTTTTCTAGACGTTTTTTTTTGTACTAGGGCCGCTTTTAGAGGGCCATTTTGTTTCTTCTTTCTTCCTCTAGGGTTGAAAGGTTTTTCAAACTAAATGCATGTTTCTACATGCATTATTCAGAATGTAATTTTTATTTATCTTAATAAAAGTTTTTTTTTTTTTCTCCGAGAAAAAATAAATAATAATAATTATAAATACCAAACAATAATTAGTAGATTAATGAAAGGTCAAAAGACACATTTTATTTTGACTAGTCAATGCATATAAGTACACTATTACGAGGTTCATTGTAATCATAATCTTGTCAATGATTTATTATTCAATATATATTTTCAAAAATCCTCTATCAATCTTAATAAATAAGAATTATGTTTACTACTATGATCTTAGAGAAATACAAATTCAAAAATCCATTGAATTTCTTTAGATGTTTTATTGTATTAAGAACACCTTTATTTCAATCAACTTGCTTACTATTATTTATTGTTGCTTGAAATACTCAATTGAGATGTGCATGTCACATGGATTTCTTAATACAATCGAGTATTTCTATGGATACATATTGAACTTTCACATTATCCATGTGTTGTACCTTATTCTTTTCTCCTACTATTCTTGTGCATGACACCCCTAATTTTTGAACATTGAATTGCCTTACTCTTTTTCATTTGCATGGGGTCTCCACTTATTAAACCTATGACATAACATGTGCATTCGTAGGATATTAAATAATATCCCTAATTTCATTAGATATTGAAAAATATATCCCACAACCCTTTTTTTTTAACCCTCTCCCAATACATCTTTCCCATTAAAAAACCCCTATTTTTACAAGATGCTACTTTTCAACAAGGTGAAGCCCTAGTGTGCATTTGCAAGGACTTGTTCAACTACTTCAAGGTCAACTATTAATGTCCCGGTCTAAATGTTCTAAGTTTTGGCCCTTTTCCAAGGATATTTGCCCAAAATTCAACCAGAAATTGTTGTATCTGCAGATTTTAGTGGTTAATTCTGTGTAACTGCCTCAAGAGTTTTTCAACATAGTAAATCTATTTCTACATTCAAAAATGCAATTTAAGAAAAAAAAAATGTGATTTTATGCAGATTATGTCGTGAGATTCCAGTGAAAAGAGGAAAAACATAGAATAGTTAGACAAATCCATAACAAAATTCTACCCTACAACCACTTAAAGTTGAGATTTTAGACCATTCATTGTATTTTCAACAAGACACACACAACTAACTATTTTTGTAGATCTTATTAAATTACAATTTAATTTGTATTTGCATTGTTGTATAAATTTGCATTTCCATATCTATAACAACAAATCTAGAGATCTTCATTATGGCATTCCTCTCATTCATCAAGTTACAAAAGAATTATTTTCCAACACCTTTAAAATTAATCATTCCATTATCTCATTCATTTTTAGACCTTATGTATGTAAGACTTATCATCTTCAAATTTATAACAATTCATATTATACATGATATTAGAAATAAAATAAAAATACATTTTTAAATCTACATTATTCCAAAAAAATTTCCATGATCAAAGAAATAATATTTTCCTAAATGATTGATAAAATCCAACTCTTCCCTTTACATTAAAATATATTAAATAAACAATGTCATATACCATCTTATATCTATCTGTCTACTTTTAGGTTGGAAAAATAATACATTTTGCTTCCACTTCTTATTTATGTACTTATTAGAATTCACCCCAAACAACATATTCTAATAATGAAATATTAATATCATGGTTTTGCATTTTAAAAATATTTTATTAAAAAATACATTTAAAAATTAAAAATCAAAACAATTTTTTTTAATATTATAATTACATACATTTTACACCTTCCTGCCTTATTTATATCTTTTGCATTTTAAAAATATTTTATTAAAAAACCACATTTAAAAAATAAAAATTAAAACAAACTTTGTACATTATAATTGCATACATTTTACACCTAATAAATATATTTCTATAAATGCATTTGTTAAAAGTAATGGCTGACTAAGACCATATAATGTTAATACATTTGTTAAAAATTATGGCGGACTAAGACCATATAGTGGAGAAGAATAGATTATAAAAATGACACACGGGTGTTGTTGTATATGCCCCTCATGACAACACAAATGATAGGGATGATAAGCACAAGCAAAAGTAAAAAAGAGCTCATCCATGCAACCACAGAGACACCAATTGCTAAATTACACACTACATTGTCATTGATCAGGATATTGAAATATTAAAAGGATGTTTAGTAGAATGAAAGTGGAAGAATGACATGTAATAATATAACAGAAGGTTTTATAAGTTGTATTAGAACCACAGAGACACCAATTGCTAAATTACACACTACATTGTCATTGATCAGGATATTGAAATATTAAAATGATGTTTAGTAGAATGAAAGTGGAAGAATGACATGTAATAATATAACAGATAGGTTTTATAAGTTGTATTAGTGTTACATGTAGATTGTTTTGTATTTGGATTCCACTTTTTGGATTCGTAATTTTTTATTATTATTTTATTTAATGTTAAATTTTACACAAATATGTATAATTGAGTTCTTTTTATTAATATAATTTTCATATTTAAATATCTTTTTTACTTAAAATAAGTGAAGATACTATATAGGTCCATTGCACATAAAGTAAAGTTTATGAAGGTATATATATCTTATCCTCTTCTGGATTTGAACGTGTGACCTTTTAAGAGGAAAAACATGTTCTTAACCATTAAGCCCACTTATGTTCTTACAACTATACATTGATGACTTTCTCCATATAGATCAAACACATTATAAAACGTGCAATTTAATTTAATGTCAAACCATACACAACACACAAACACTTTTGTTCAATGTTTCAATAATATGATTATCATTTTTATCATTAATTACAAATTATATTATTATATAGAGATTATTATTAGTTTTGAATAGTTTGTATATATAAACACAAAAAATATATAAAATGTTTTTATATATTTATAGGGTATATTTTATATATATATATATATATATATATATATATATATATATATTAATTATAGTTTGAGGGGTTAGTTGTAAATGGTTAATGTAACTGATTATTTTATTTAATATTGTTATATATTTAATTAATTTATATTAATAATTTTTCTTTGTTATCTTTCTTAATTTAATAGAAATAGAAATATAAATTTCCTATTAAGAAATTTTCCTTTCCTCCACGGCATAGATGTTGTTTCGGTTGCCAAGAGAATTAGAGAGAAAACTTCCATTTGATGAGATATGAGGCGTGTAGGCGCCCTCCTAGTTGCAACCATGGCCTACATCCACAAATAATCTACTCGTACAAATCTGCGAGCGGGCCTTACGGGACTTTAAAAGGATATTATATCTGCAGCCCTGAAACCCTGCCGGCTCCCCAATATTTTTATCCTACTTTAAGCAATACGTACTCTTTGTCACGCGAACAAAATAGAAATGCAGAGGGACTATAATTACATGTTGGTTCCCATCAAGTAAGTCTGTAAGTTTCAAGGACCATCGTATATGACAGGCCAGGTGGGAAACTGTACTAATATTGACTAAACCACGCCCTCGGGCCCATACTTGAGAAGACTTGAGACAGAAACCCACATTTCCACATTTAGACGGAATAGATGTATAGACAGATGACTCTTTCACAAAATAGGAGTCAATGACGTTTCTTTTTCTCAAGGTTAGGGAGTATCTCTGGGATCTCTATTTTTGTTTGGCTTTTCTGCCATCGTATTGGGTCACCATTAGAGGCCATTATTGGATCTGATCGAAATAGCAGTTCTGTTATGCCCGACCTGAGATTCTGTTAGGAAAAATAAGAAGAGAGATACGAATGGCGAGGGGAAAGATCCAGATGAAAAGGATCGAGAACGCCGCCCGCAGGCAGGTTACATTTTCTAAGCGCAAGAATGGATTGCTCAAGAAAGCTTACGAGCTCTCGGTGCTCTGCGATGCAGAAGTTGGCCTCATGATTTTCTCCCCAGGAGGAAAGCTCCATGAATTCGCCAATCCCAGGTATTTATGCTTGTGTATTTGCCCTCCTACCTGATAGATTTTTTTTTTGGTATGTTTGTGCTCTTTTTAACATGTCCGTTATAAACGGTCGGTCTTTGCCTTTACAATAGTTTATAATAATCAATCCTGGGCATAACTGCCTAGCTGTCCACTGCATAATGGCCAAACCATTAACGAGCCGTTACCTTGGATTTTCGAAGTCGAGGGTTTTTTCGGGAGGACGCTGTGCTCCCAATAAAAGTTAGTTTGATAATCGTGTTTAGTTACAACAGGTCATTTATGGTACTGGTTTATTCTTATTGGGACTTATACTGATGGGGCTGTAGATGGTGAGAGTTTATTACAACTACTCGAAGTTTCATTGTTATTTGTATGGTACAAACTTAAAATTCGCTGCATTTACATGATATATAATTCGTGAGGCGGGCCAGAAAAATAAGATTGACTGGACATATTTACAAACAGACGAGCTCAGTCACGTAATCTAAATGGTAGTTAACCGGGATGAAAATGGTAGTTAGCCAGGATGATGACGACCTCTGGTAATGCTGGCCATGGCTACACAGAGCATATTAGTCTGATAATACAAGCCATTATCAGACTAAGCATATGCTACGTCCCAAGCGGACGTGGCAGTAGTTGGTTGCACAGCTCTAGAAGTTGGACTATTTATTTCCGTTTGTCGATCTTGTTAGCGTTTTACTGTTTAATATTTGCAAAGTGTAAACGCGGTCAGTGTTGATGGACCATTTGTAGATAGGGTGACGTAGCCAATCTGAATCAAATAGGAATAATGCTTATGGTACTGAGCTGAAGAGTAATAAATTTAAAATTTTTGTAATTTCATTTTTTGGGGAAGTTTTATTTTTATATTAAAATTTCAATAATTTGTATTATAATGAATAAACAATAGTAAAAAGGAAAGTTGTACGGTTAGTATTCTGATAAATTAGGTGGATCTCTAAGATCATAGAAAATTCTCATTGCACTGTTTTTTGTTTTTTTTTTTTTATTTAAAAAGGGTAGACCCTGCTATATTAGAGACGCAAAAAACTTTTGCAAAATATACAGAGAAGTATGCCTGGAGTTACCAAAAATGCTGTCGATAACCGGAAACCAGCGTAGGTAAAACATAGTAGCATGATAAAACGTAGAACCAAGTAGCATGATAGAACTTAAACATTGTAGCATCTGTCCTGCCTGAAGGAAACCAGGATAGATGTCTACAGTCCAAATATACATAAAACAGTAACAAAGTAAACTAGGAACCAAGAGCATAAAAACCTAGGTGCCAGGTGGCCTGTCGACCTCGTCCTTCTGCCACGTGAACCCAGCCGGGATGGCAAAAGCTTGCGTGCAGAGGGGGCATTTTCGATTAGCTGGTGCGTTGGAGAAAGCATCAAGGAGCATGTCCATACTCTGTCCCATGGTGCGGGACCAATGCTCCAGGTCAGACAAGTGGCCACGAAGGTCAAACACAAGAGCCAGGTGCTCTTCCTGGAGGAGAGACCCATGCAAGCTGCCACCCACATCCACCGAGCTCGTCGCCACTCCCAAACCAACGTCGAACTCTCGCTGCTCCACAACCACCTTTGCACCCGCCGTTCCTGCTTCCTTCGCCTGAGTGTCATAGTTGCTAACATTGTCATCACCAGGCCAGGGAATTTCTTCCACAATTTAGCCGGGGATGTAGTCGTCCTGTGCCAGAACGGGAGTGCGTTTCTCCTGAAGAGTTGCCTCAATGGCGCGGGTCTTTTCCACTATCGTCAAGTCCTCCATGAACGGGTCTTCCACCACAACGCAGGTTGGAAACTCCTCCTCCGTTCCAGCATCCTGCCCGTCTTCCTGGATATTAGTCTTAGCGTCACGGCTGCAACCGGCTCCTGGTTCAACTATGGTGGCGAGGAGCGCCCTCTTCTCTGCCCTTGCTTTTTTCCTGATGATGGAGGTCGCCATAGCCAAGGCGCGCTCCAGCTGCTCTCTTCGACGCCTCTGTGCTTTGCGAGCATCCCAGGCCGCGCCACGACGAGGTCTTCCTCTTTTCCGAACCATGGGGAGAGAGCAGAGCGAATACAGTAAGAGGTAGGTGAGCCAAGACGAAAGTGAATTTATTTGCAGGGCGCGAGCAGGCTTAACCTGTCTCGTTTCAAACAGAGAAAGATACACCGAAAATGCTGAGAGTCTGAGCGCGAAAGGAGCTGGGCTGCACCAGAGCAATCCAGCGAGAATTAGAGCCGAGGCAGGTGCAGCCCTGCTCTGTCCGGACGTGAAGAAATTCATATAGCCAGGAGCCGAGACCATTTGCCCACATTTAACCTCTCCCATCCCGAGTGCGCTGTGAATGTTAATGAGCGCGCGAGGGAGGAGTACATCCATCCTATGTCTGCTGTAGAGGCCGTCCCCCATCGTTAATGTTGGCTTGTGGGTGGCGGCCCTCGACATTTAAGCCCAGGCCGAGTGCGCCTCCAGCTGTCACCAAATGGCCGTGTGGCACCCCATCCGGGGAAATTCTCATTGGACTGTTAAGTTTATCTATTAATTAAATTAACTTATTCAATTTAACATTTAACAAGGCTGCAAAGCAGCTTATATTCAATTTAACATTTAATAAGGCTGCAGAGTAGCTTATACCTGTTGTTATGCAGGTATAATGATATAAGAGTTGTACAAATGAAAATATGATATTTCTTCCCGATCTACATTAACTGCTAGTATGCATTAATCGCAATTAGTTTTATCTTTTTCCAAAAATATTAACTTTTTCTATTATAAAAGTTTTATTAAATTAATTGATATACCTAAATCTTAGATTTCACTAATTAAATTGTTTTAGGATATTAAAATCCTATATTGATATGCACTTGATTTTTATCAGCCATGTTCTTAGACATCATATTTAAAAATTATATATATATATATATATATATATATATATATATATGATAACTAGTTGAATACTCTTCTTTTCTTTAAACATTAAACTATCCCAGAGTGTTAATGAAAGTTGTAACTATGACAACCACAGATTTGGTACATTGAGAGGACGTAGATTTGGTGGATTTTAAGTTATTGGGTACAGAACCTAACCTTCACATACAAGCCGCAGCCACCTCTACAAAATCGGTGGCAACTGACATATACGTGCATAATTTATGGAGACATAAATGTCCGCGGTCAGAGCTAGAATAAGACTTCAACTTATAAACTAATTACATTAGAGATAAAAGATTTAAAAAACAAAAAAAATAAAGATTATAATGTAACACTTTAGAAAATAGTGAGAAATTTATGGTCAACGGAAAAGTAATATATATTCAATCCTAATGGATTGCTATATACACTGCTTATTGGCAGGTATAATAAGAGGTTAATGATATTAGATTTAATGTTTATATTAGAGATTGGTTTGGATTTGTTAGATTTAGTTAGTTGTGAGAGATTTTCTCTAATTATCAAATCTTATTTATGTATGTGGTTGAAAAATTCTCTCATGAATTTATTATGTTGTTATTGATTGAATAATAAAATATAAAAAGAACTATCTTGATGATTTTGATGATTGAATAATAAAATTTAATATCTATCTTAATTGAATAATAAGATATAGAAAGAACTATCAATAAAATATAAAATTTAATATGTGCAATATGATTTCTAATTTAGTATCAGATCCAGTTTTGGCTCAACACCCCCACCGGAAGGCCATGAAAATGTAACAATTAATTTGCTGTAGGATTAGCGTAGAAGTAGGAGCGTGGATTATTTTTTATTTCTTAGGTGAGAGTAGATTATTTGTACGTGTGTTGTGTGGGATGCTTTCTTGCCTTCACATAAAGTCGTTGAAGGACCGAGCAACCTCCAGTGAAAGAAGAAACCGCAACTTGCTATCCGTACACACAGTTCTGGATTGATGGGCAGCTGACGCGTTCTGGATCATGGTGATAAGAAACCACAGTTCTAGATTGATGACAGTGTTTCCCCTCGTTGTCCAGTCCTTGGAATTTGCTCTCGAATTCAGTTTTTTTGTTAGTGCAATTTTTTTACGTGTTCAGGAAACATTTATATAAAACTAGAACCCGAGACTCTGAGAGGCCCGAAGCCGAGAATATAGTCTCATTTGACGAGGAGATTCCAGTTATTGATGTCTGGGTTGAACGATGAGTGTCACTGCAAAACGATGGAGGAAATCTCAGATGCATGCAGAGAGTGGGGCTTCTTCCAAGAGATTAACCATGGAATAGATTCTCAACTTCTCACGACTGCTATGAACGTCCGTAGAGAATTTTGTAACCTGCCATTAGAGGAGAAGCAGAGGCATGCTAACGATTCTATTACGTTTGAAAGATATGGAAGTGGAATTGGAGTGGAGAAACGAGCTAATCTTGATTGTGGAGATTATTACTTTCACCATCTACCAGTGAATGTGTAAATGCCCATATTCTAAATTTTGCGTAGTTGGCAACTAGTTATATCAATTTCATTAGTAGAAGATATTTTTAATTTAATGTAGGCAGTGTTTGTTCATAAAATGAATTATGAGAAACAATCATAGGACAGAGTAACATAAGTTAAGTTGGTTGTTCTTGATGTATGGGGGTGTCACAAGAATACTTTATTAATTTGATTATGTTTATTAATTTGATTATGTTTACAGTATTTTACAACTTGTGGTTTTTGGAGGTTGTAGTGGCAGGAGAACAACGACCAAAGAGTTTAGTTTAGGAGAGTTCATAAGTGGATAGAGGTGCTAATGAAGATCAGGGAAAGATCAAAGTTAGAAAAAATATTTTGTTTATTTTGATTCATTATTTTTCTTAGTGATGTAAGCATTAAGGGAGGGTGTTAGAATTAATTCTTACATTAGAGATTGGTTTGGATTTATTAGATCTAGTTAATTGTGAGAGATCTTCTTTAACTATGAGATCTTATTTATGTGTTTGTGGTTGAGAGATTCCCTCATGAGTTTGATATGTTGTTGAGGAAAAACTACATATATAAATATCTATTTGATTGAATAATATAGAGTTTTATGTGTGCAATATGGTTTGCTAATTAATAAGTAAACAAACTCAACTTTTTCCTAATTAAAATTTTGATTCAAAGTTGAACATATAGATAGAATTTGATGGGAGCAATTTGCTCACCAAATACTATTAAAAATTTAGTGTAACAATCACCCTTCTTCCTTAAAACTAGAGACTTATCAATCTTAATGAAAAATTAATCCATAAAGTTAATAAATAAAAAAAATATAATCCATGAAATAAGTTAATAAATAAAAAAAGCCATCTTTTTTTTAAATGAAAATCCTTTTCCAAATCCCATTTTAAAAATCTTTTTGTTAAAATTTATCATTCCAGGTCATTCATAAAAAAAAACCTTTAATGATAAAGCATTGCTATTAAAATTTTTGGACCATTTTAATACAACTCCTAAATTAAAAAAAGTGTATCACCTAAAAAAAATTGACGTAAAAACTTGTTATTAAAATTTTTGGATCATTTTTAAGCCGAAAGGGTACACCTATTGATAATGGGCACAATTAATGATCTTTTAACCTTATTTAACCTTAAACCCTAATCTGAAGGCTATGCATTGAAGATGCTGGCATATTCTTAGTTGTCCTCCAAAATCAATGGGTCAGATTTATTGTTCATAACTTTCTTGCATTTATCAAGGCATCCGTTAACATGTTTACTTTTTAACATTTACCTAATCACATTAAAAAATTAATGTGAAGATATGTAATTGCCACAGGTTCCATTTATCAACATAATGCAGCCAAACATTTCAGATTACCACAAACGGATTACCACAGACGTTTTATATTGTGACACACATTCTCATTATCAACGGATACCTTTCGACGCTCTCAGCCGCGAGTTAGAAGCTGTGCTAGTACTACAACTCCTAAATTAAAAAAAGTGTTATCACCTAAAAAAAACTAACGTAAAAACTTGTTTGTATACTTATTTTGTCACTCCATCGTTTTTATTCTCTTCTGTAAATCTCAAAAATTAGGAAAAGCATAGTTAAAGTGTTTTTAATTGGTAATTGATTATTCTCTTTTGTAAATCCGAAAAATCAAGAGAAGAGTTTTTAGTTTTTGGTCAAATTCCATTTTGTATGTATATTGCAGGTTTTGTCAACTCCACAAACACTTCAAATGGTATCTCGAGCATTAAGCTCCTAGCGGTGTTGAAATTTTAAGATCGAATTAGGCAGATTGATCTCAACCTTTGATCTACACACTCATTCGAGAACTCCTCCTCAATGGATTAGATCGGATTATTGCAACATTTTTTCAGTGGATACCCTCTACCTCATATATACACACTCCTTTGAGGCACTCTCCTTAGTAGATCGAGTCTCTCTCAAACAAGCTATCCTCACTCGTAGATCTATGTACCTATTTGAGGCCCATTCCTAGATATATTGTATCGCCAGAGGCTCATGTAGACTCTATTCAGAAACAGGACACCAGTGAGCAACAAACAACACTACACGAGCCATCCTGTAGCTGACAATTGTTGTTGTTTTTTTTGTAAAAATATTATATCCTTTTGAATATAATAGTGCAACTTTCCCGTGAAAAAAAAAAGACTTTATTCAGAAAATGCTCCTCAATCTTAGATCCATGCAGCCCTTTGAGGACACCTCTGTATATTGGAGTGGCGTCAAATATTTTTTCTCAGCTCCAATCCTCGTCGTTGGGATACTCATCCTTGTGAGTGCTTCTTTTAGAATTATGAGGAGACAATTATACTCATAAAATAGAACAATCAATACAAAGATTGAAGCAGAATATCAAAGATCTCAATGCTTGAGATTCTTTCTTTTCTATGTTTTTATCAAACAATTAATACATTTATATATAGCCTTCATATTTCTACAAATATGGAAATTTCTACAAATCATCTTCAACTAATTATAATCATCTAAAGCTAATTCTGAATAACCTTAAATTATGTTGAGAACATTGACTAACCTTAATTTGGCAGCAAAGAGTTTAATCAAAATTTGTTGACAATGTAATAGTCTGTCATTAGGTACAATGATAGAAATTAAGCATTATCTTCAACACTCCCCTTGAATGCTTAATGAGGTGATTCCAAGCATCTTTCTCATTGTGCTTGGGTGAAGATATCAACAAGTTGATAATCTATTTTACAAAATTTTAATTTAAATTCTCCTTTTGCCATACAATCTCTTATGAAGTGATATTTGATATCAATATGTTTAGTGCCACTATGAAACACTGGATTTTTACTTATGACAATTGTAGACATGTTATCACAAGAAATAATTGTGGCATCTTGTTGTTCTTGTTTCAAATCTCTCAAGATTCTCTTCAACCAAATTGCTTCACATGCTATTGATGCTGCTACAAAACAAGTTGCCTCTGCAGAAGATAATGAAATAGTTGGTTTTTTTTTTGAAGACCATGATACTGCACTTGATCCTAGGGTGAAAACATAACTTGAAGTACTTTTTCTATCATCAATACATGGAGCCCAGTCTCAACCCAAAATTTTATCTGATGAAGTATACCAAATGACAAAATTACTTATTCCACGGACATATCTCAAACTTCTTTTTGTTTCTCCAAAGTGAATCTTACTGGACTTTGCATGAATCTAGAAATTAAAATTATTGTTTGTATAATATCATGTCTAGTTGCAGTAAGATTGTTAATCCCTAGACAAATCCTATAGGATTTAGCATCTACCTTTTCTGCTCCATCTTCTACAAAAAACTTTTCATTTGTATTGATATGTGTGCTCATGGGTTTACAATTTTCCATTTTCCATTTGTGAAGAAGATCTGTAGCATATTTTTCTTGTGAAATAAAAATACCAACATTCATTTGCTTGACTTCTATGTCAAGAAAATAATGCATCAAACGCAAATCAAACACTTCAAATTCTATCATCATAACATCTCTGAATTCTTCCACTAACAAAATACTCTAGGATGTATATATCAAGTCAACTACATATAAGAAAATAATAAGTAGATCATTTGTACCATTTGACCTAATATATAATGTGGCTTCACTTTCTCTTCTCTTAAATCCCTTTTTTAGAAAATAATTATCTTGGAGCTTGTATAATCCGGTAAAACCCTTTTTTAATTTGTAACTTTATGTTCATTTTTTGTAACTTCATATACTTGGGGCTGTTTAACATAGACATCTACTTTCAAAACACCACTTAGAAACGTTGATTTCACATCAAATTGATAAACCAACCAATTATATTGTGTTGCTAATGCTAAAACTGTTCTTATTGTATTTAGTCTTGCAATAGGAGCATATGTCTCTTCGTAGTCTATACCTGGCTATTGATCAAGCCCTTTTGCCACCAACCTTGCTTTGTGCTTTTGTATGGACACATTGATTGCATACTTTATTTTGTACACCCATTTTACCCCAATGACTTCTTTTTTAGTAGGTGGATCCACAAGCTCCCATGTTTCATTCCTTTCAATAACTCCAATCTCTTCATCCATTGCTTTGCACCATGCTTCATGTTTTACTGCATCTTCAAGGAATCTTGGCTCTGCTTCAATCTGAGACATTAAAGCAAAGTTAGAATATCCATAAATTTCATTTAAGGATTTTACCTTTCTTGGAGGAGGACTTTGACTTGAAGAAAGACTTGATGTTGAAGAAGATGATGGAGTGGATGTACTTTGAGTAGTACTTGGACTACCGGTTGGATTTGTAGAAACACAAGATGACTTTCTTGTTGCACTCCTTTATTCCATTGTCATTCTTCTTTCTCATCAAAACACACATTACGACTAACCAACAATCTTTCAGTTTGTGGATTATACAATCTATAAGCCTTTGTCTCCTCACAATATCCAAGAAAAATACATTTCACACTTTTATCATATAGTTTTTTTTTATTTTTTCATTAGGAACATGAGCATAAGCAATACAACCAAATACTTTCAAATGAACTAAAAACCAGGTTTTCTTCCACTCCATGTCTGATATGGAGTCATATTTTGCACACTTCTTGTTGGACATCTATTAAGAAAATAAATAACTACGACTTCAGCCAAAAAAATGTTTGGAAGACTTTTACCTTTCAACATGCTCCTAGCCATCTCAACAATTGACTGATTCTTTCGTTCGGCCACACCATTTTGATGGGGAGTATAGATTGTTGTCAATTGCCTATATATGTCATTCTTTTTGCAATAATCATCAAAATCATTAGAAGTAAATTCTTCCCCTTTATATATGCGTAATGTCTTTAGAACATAACCACTTTGCTTCTCAATAACAACTTTAAATTGTCGAAAAATAACAAGGTCATCATATTTTTCTTTAATGAAATACACCCATGTTCTTCTAGTGAAATCATCCACAAAAATAATAAAATACTCATTTTTGTTGAGTGACAGTTTGCATGGGACCACATATATTCTCATGTACTAACTCCAACGGTTTTGTTTCTCTATAAGATTTTCCTATTGAAAATGAGTCTCTATGATGCTTGATAGAATGCATCTTTCACAAACTTGATCAATACAATCAATAAGAAACATGCCTTTAAAACATAACCTCTTTGCTTCTCAATAACAACTTTAAATTGTTGAAAAATAATAAGGTCATCATATTTTTTTTTAATGAAATACACCCATGTTCTTCTACTGAAATCATCCACAAAAATAATAAAATACTCATTTTTGTTGAGTGACAAAGTTTGCATGGGACCACATATATCTCCATGTACTAAATCCAACGGTTTTGTTGCTCTCCAATATTTTCCTACTAGAAATGAGTCTCTATGATGCTTGTTGAGAATGCATCCTTCACAAACCTTATCAATACAATCAATAAGAAAGAAGCCTTTGATCATTTTCTTATTATGTAGTAACTTTAAGCCTCTTATAATTAGATGTCCATACCTTATATGCCATAGTGAAGAATCATCATTATAGCCAACTTTTAATGCTCTATGTGCTTCATAAGAAAAATTGAAAGAAAATATTTTCTTTTGGAGCATATTAATTTTGGTTATAATATGATTATGGTTTTCTTTCTCATATACGATGCATTCAATGTTCTTAAAAACAACAAGATATCCCTTTTCAATAAGCTACCCAACACTCAATAAATTATTTGCTAAACAAGGAACACATAATAAATCATTAATATGTTTTACTTGGCCTTGCTTTATTTTTACCACGATTGTTCCTTTACCTTTAACTTCCACTAGCTTGTCATTTCCCAAGGGTACTTTAGGCTTTGTAGATTCATCTATCTTGACAAAGCTATCTTTGTTTCTAGTCATGTGGTTGTTGTAGCCATTGTCCAAAAGACATACCTCCTTGGAAACCTTGTTAGCTAAATCACATGCCAAAAACAAAGTGCCCACATCTCCCTTTTCCTCAAAAAAATTAGCTTGTTGCTTTTTTTTTCCAACAATTGCGTTCATAATGGCCAAATCTTTTATGATAAAAACATTGGACTTCGGATTTTTCAATTTTTTTACCTCCATCATTACTATCATTATCTCTTCCTTTGTTATTTGAATTAAAAACATTTCCTTGACCTCTACCTCCTCTATTTGTTTGTCCTCTTTCTCGTCCATGAGTGCTCAAAATTTCCTCATGGGAAAAATTCTCAACTTCATGACTTTCATCTTTGGAAATGTCCTCTGGTCATGAGATTAAAGAGATCCCATAAGCTCATTCACAGACAACTGAATTAAATCTTTACACCTTCAATAACAACAACAATAACATCAAATTTTGTAGGAATACTTCTTAGAACATTTTCAACAATTTTTTGATCTGTTAAATCTTCTCCATAAGATCTAATTTGATTCACTATTCCCATAACTCTAGTGAAAAAATCTTGCATAGATTATGAATTATGCATGCAAAGAGTTTCAAATTCTCTTCTAAGAGATTGCAATTTAGTAAAGTTTACCTTATATGTCCCTTGATATGCTTGTTGTTGCAAATCCCATGCCTCCTTTGCTTTTGTTATTGCAACAAGTCTTGGAAAAATAGAATCATGCACTGTTTGTTGAATGAAAAAAAAAACTTCCGAGTCTTTTTTTTCTCTTGATTTTACCTTAATTAATCTCTTTGGACTTTGGTCAAACCATAAAAAGCTTGAGCATTTGTTGGTTCTATATAACCATTTTCCACTAAATCCCATAATTCTAGTGATAAAAACAAGGTTTTCATTTTAATTCTCCAAAAACCATAATTCTCACCTTTAATGATTGGTATTTGAGGATGGGAAATATTAAGACCATTGTTGTTGTTGGCCATTTCTTTAAATTTTTTAGTACTTTTCTCAATATCTTCAATATAAACAAGCTTCACAAACAAATTTAATCTTGCATGCCTCCGATACCAAATGTAGAATTATGAGGAGACAATTATACTCGGAAAACACAACAAAATGTACAAAGATTGAAGCAAAACATCAAAGATATCAATGCTTGAGATTCTCTGTTCTCGTGTTTTTATTGAACAATTAATACATTCATATAAGCTTAATATTTCTACAAATATGGAAATTGCTACAAATAATCTACAACTAATTCTAATCATCTACAAGTAGTTACAATAACAAAAATTAAACATTATCTTCAACACTCCTCCTTGGTTGTCACGATAGACAAAATAGTTTAAACAAATTGTGGTATTTTTGGTCCCAACCACTATGCATCAAGTGGGCTTTTATTTATCCTAAATTACGTTGTGGTTTAGCATATTAATCATCTGGCTAAGGATTTCTAGGGCATAGATCATGGTGGATTAGTCATAGAACAATTGATTGGTGAGTTCTCTTTTTTGTGGTTACAAATAGTCCTATCTCTGTGTGGGGTAAGAGCTCAATGTCCCACTCAACATTGCCTTTAGTAATGTTACTATTTTTTAGTCTATGTTTGGGTGTGGCTTGTCTTAGTTGATACCATACTTTTGTCAAGTTATTCTCCCCACACTAAGATTGTACCCTAATTTTTTCATGATGCACTCACCTTTGAATACCATAGACCTCAACACATTTTGGTGATATCCTAAGGTATCTATTCTCACCTTCCCCCCTCACACAAACCCTCATATTATTGACAAATTCAGAGGAAGAGAGGTAAAACAATGACGCAAGAAACAATAGTGGGGTCTTCTATGTGCTTCTTAGTATTCATCTATCTTAAACAGAATACAAGGAAGTCAATAATACAGATTAGATCCCAATGGATCTCTAAACAAACTATTGTTAACCATAACTAAACATAAAACTAATTGAAGTCTATGTGAACTGAACTCGGTGAGCTGGTAGATAAGGGAACATGGAGATTAATTCTAACACTCCCCCTTAATCTCAACTGTTACATTCATCAACACTTACAATTCCCAAATTCCATCTTTGGAATTCAAAATCAATTTTTCCTATTGGTTTAGTAAAAATGTATGCTAGTTGATCTCTTGATCCACATAATTGAAGAGAAATATCACTATTATTGTCAAGCTCTCTAGTAAAATGAAAGTCAATGTCAATATCCTTGCTTTTCTTGTGAAACACATGATTCTTTGACAATGCGATGGTTGATATGTTGTCACAAAAAATAGGAGTTGGCTCCTTTTCCGTATGTTCTAGATATTTCAAGAGTCTTTTCATCCATGTTGCTTGGCAAGACGCTAAGGTTGTAGCTACATACTCTGCCTCTGCTGACAATATTGCAACTATGGACTGTTTCTTGGATGCCCATGAAATCCGATTTATTCGCAAATGAAAAGCATATCCAGATGTGCTTTTCTTGTATCTAAGCTGTAAAATCATTGTTTGTGTACTCTGTAAGAGAATGATCTTCAGAAGTTGTGTACCACAAGGCATAGTGGATTGTCCCTGCAACAAACCTTAGGATCCTTTTCCTACTTTACAGTGAGAATCCTTCGGGGGTTCCATAAACTTGGAAACAAAACTTGATGCATACACAATATTAGGTTTGGTTGCGGCAAGGTACATGAGACTACCTACCGACCTCTTATATAATGTAGAATCAACTATTGAGCCTTCATCTTGTTCGCTCAATTTTGTTCCTAGTGCAATAGGGGTTTCTGCTGGGTTGCATTTATCCATTTTAAATGTTTTCAAAATGTCTGCAACATACTTTTGTTGACAGATGAAAATATCATGGGCAATTTGATCAACTTCAATTCCCAAAAAATATTTCATGAGACTTGTTATCACATAGTTTGTAGCTAGGAAGAAAGGCTAGAAGATGGAGGGCCAAACTGGCGTAACATGAACCTATCCCACCCAATGTCACCACGATGGGGAGGTTCTTTCTCTTTAGGGAGGTTAGGCCCAGGGGAGACGTCCTCGGTGACTTGTGGTTTTGAGGAGGCAGAAGGATAATGAGATAAGGACAAACTTTCCCCCTCACAAGTCACCACCCAAACAGAAAGTTCCGGCGAAACAACCAATAATGAAGTAAATCCCTAATGAAGAACACCTGCCTGGAACAAGACAACAGCAAACAAATATATGCAAGCTATATTTCAATGGGTTAGTACTTCATAAGACTATCTGATATTCAATATAAGCAATTTGAAAGTAAATGTTGACGAAGTCAATGTTTGCAAAATAACACTTGGAAGTAAATGTCACTTCACCAATAAATACTATAACGATAAGGCATTCAATGCAACAAATCGATGCTTAACTCAATTAATGCCTTTAACTACCATTCAATTTCTCATAAAATGAAATGTTGTTGCATTAAAGATGTAATAACCAAGGATGATGTCATCAGCTAGGGTTAGTATGTTAGCTAGAGCTAGGGTTAGTGTAGTTAGGGTTTCAATTGAATAGTTTTGAGAGTGTTTAGATTATGTTCTTACTTCAACTTTGGAGGACTTAGATCAGTGCCTTAGGGTTTAATGGAGTCATAAATGAAGGACGCAAGAGTTGAAGGGGGTGAGATTTTAAAGGACTAGAGGGATAAGTT
>JZKD02S1631725.1:1145778-1157734 GCA_000966675.3 Picea glauca | reverse complement strand
GCTAACCCACTGCATGCATATATTCTAGTTGTATTTGTTTTGTCTCGCAAACAGGTGCATCGTCAGTGGATGTTCCTTCTTGACTATCTTACTTGGGCAACAATCTGTGAAAGGGTTCTCCTTGACTTGGCATTTACCCTTTAGCCTTTCTTTAACCAAATTGCCTTAGGGACGTCTCCCTTGGACTTGCCCTCCTAAATAGAAAGAGCTCCCCCATCGAGGTGACAGTGGGTGGGGAAGCTCCTGTTACGCCGGTTTCAAACCCCTCCTACAAACCGTGCGATAACAGGGCCTCTTCCTGTTGTTATAAGGTTGGGCCTCTTCCTGTTGTTATATATATAGCGAGCATCATAAATAGACATATTTCTATTTTGTTCTATGGAGTCTTGCTTATGTGAGAGCTTTGACCCCAGATCTTGTTGTTGGATTGGATTGGATTTCATTTATGTGCAGATCGAGGCCTTCTTTTCAAATCGTGGCACTGTTTGCTTGATGTAGAAATCCGTTTCTTGATTTTCGGTAGAATATTACAGATTTGTTAAAGATCCTCCTTATTAAAGGTTTTTCTCTTGTGTAACGTGTTTTCCTTCTCACTAAGCATATGCGGCTTGCATATCTTTGTTGTTAGAAATCATGGATATGTGCCTAGATCGAATCCAGAAGCTGGAAGACAACGGTACAGGCCTAGGCCTAGGCCTGCAGTGTTATCTTGTCTTCCATATTGTGGGGTGTGGTACAGGATCTGGCCTGGGGATAGCTTCTGTTGGAGAGACTTTATGTCGATCATGGAAAGAAATCCAAGCTAGTTTCACTGTGTACCCCTCTCGCCAGATTTCCACGTCTATAGTCAAGCCCTCCAATAGCGTGTTGTTATTGAGTTGGTCCTGCTGTTGGACAATGAAGTTATTTACAACATTTGTTGTTGTTCCTATGTCCATCGAGCTAGTGGAATCCTGAGTTCGAGGCAGTTTTTACTACGTCAAATCTGGGGTTCCTTCATGGTCGCCTGGTCGGAGCCCCTGGGGACACTCTTGTTCTTGTCAGACGATTCTAGATGGACCTGGGGGATTATATAGCAATGGTGCTAGGCATTGTGTTTTAGACTTGAATGGTGTTTTTTCCCATTTTTTATTATTTGTCAGAAATTTTCTCCGTCACTAAGTAAATGGATTCAGATTTTTGGCATTGCACAAACTCGAGATCATCCCTCTATAAAGTTTTAGATTTGGTATAAAATTCTGCACATTAGATCTCAGATCTTAGTGAGAATTGTGGCTGATTAGATTGTTATCAATGTATGGATCCTCACTCTTTCTTCCTTACATTGTTATAATACCCCATCATTGCCTGGAAAGTGGATTAGCCTCGCTTAAATTTGTGTTGCAGGATTGGCTCCCGTAGCTCTCATTTATGGTCAGGATGGTCCTCTATATTTGTGGCCATGTTTTGGCCTGCATATCTAAATTTATTCTGCTTTCTTTTCAATGGTTGGTTGCATGCTACATTCTATGCCGTTATGAGATTCTTGTTTTTTCTCATTGGCCTAATAAATTAAGAGAATTGATTCCTCACGGGGACATGGTTACTTATCATGGCTTTATTTGTTGGGACCCACATCAAGGATTTTGGTCCATGATGGACTTTATTTTTGGTACCTCACTTTTGCATCTTGAGTAGTGGATTTTGGGCCACTGGTACAAATATTCTTAGAGTGTCATCCATGGTTTATCTCCATGACCACCCTTGTTATGGAGGACTTGGTGCTAGCAACTTTTTGAGTGTCCAAGTGGCACCTCCATACTTTGCCATCATTTGCGACATCCATTGTCATTATCTATTGCCACCTAGTTCAACACTGTGGGGGGTGGTGTATAATTCTTCCTTGGGTGATTCTTTATGCAACTATTTTTTAAGAGTGAGCCTCTTTTATTGAGCATTGATTCCTATTTTGTCTCGGTGATTGCATCGGCTAGAGATCCACTCACTCCAACGAGATGTATTGGCATCTATAAGGAAAGTCATTTTATGATGGTTTTGCCGAATTTACATGAGTTCCTAATTAGGCTTTTTTTAGTTGAGACTAATTTCAAAGGATTGGTCTCTTTGCTTGAGAATTTTAAAATTTGTTGTTTGGATTTCTACATGGATCTTTGATGACATTGAAAGTTGGGGGTTACTTGGACCTCCTTACATTTTTGGCCATACTTCTTGTTTGGAACTTTCAACATCGATAATCCTCATTTCTCATTTGATTGTTGATGGCAGTTGCTTCTGTTCGAAGTCATTGTTTTGGTTCTTTACCAACACCTATTTATCCAAAGCAATTATGTGGTGGTTGTTAGTTTTTTCCATTCTTGTTCATTTGCAATCAAATCTTTTATTCTTTAGAATTCAATCAAGTTCATTAAGGTTGCTAGGCTCTCCTCTTATCTTTGGTCATACTTCTTGATTGGAGCTTTTAGCCTCCACAAGTCTCCTACTCTTTCCATTCAATGCATCATTGCGAGACCTTCAGTTTTAGCTATAATAGCCTTCTCAACACTAACATTTTTCTGTCTTTTGGAGAGGCATTTTTTCCTATGATTTTTTCTCCTTTTCTCTGCTTGTGAGTCTATTTTGTACTTGGGTAAGGCTAATAAGGCCTCATTGTCGAGACTCAATTTTTTCTTATGTTTTCTCCCTAAGTTTTGTTTAAGGTGGGGTATTAATGTTCTTTTCCAATGCATCCTTATTTACGTAGTTGTAACAACTATTCTTTGCTAATTATATGCCTCTTCTTGTTGTTAAAGAGATACTTCTCTTGTATTAAATATACAGATAGATAGATAATAGATTTGTTCTTTCTATTGGCATTTTGTTCTAAGGAGTCTAGGGTAATTCATAATGCAAGTTAGACCTAGATTTATATTATATATATATATATATATATATATAAAGTAAAGGGAAAAATTAAAAATTATATAAATAAAGGGGCTCCTTTGATTGTCTCTTTCCTAACCTGGAAACTTGGCAATGGTTGTCAAGAGGAGTTGTTTAGTTCTGGTAAAGCATGTGTTGGAGGTTACTCTTGTATACTCGCACATATCCCAAAAGGAATCTTAGAAAAGTTTAGGAAGTATTGTTTCAACCTCCAATGGCAATGTAGTAGTGAATACAAGGGTGCCCACTAGGTAAATTGGAGAAATATTGTATCCTTGAATGCATTAGGGGGGTGCGGTGTAAAGGATGTATATATATGTTTGGGAAGCCCTAGCTGTCAAATAATTGTGGAATATGATCACTAAAGAGAGTATGTGGAGAAGGTTTTTAATTCAAAAGTACATTGTTCCCTCCTAATCTAATCCATTAGTGTACAGGGAGTAATGTGCTTTTGAGTTAAAATCTTTCTCCAAAGACTCTTTAGTGATCATATTCCACAATGATTTTGTAGTTGTTAAATTATGAGCTTGATTCATTATGCGGATTATTTCTTTAAATTCTTCAACACTCTGATTCCAGCTTAATATATTTCAACAATATAGAATCATAATTGAATAGTAATAACCATGTACATAGATCAGCATGCACATCAACAACACATATACCCTGGGGAAACTTGTACAGGGAGAAAAACCCCATCAAACAATCTTCCTTTATTGTATTAATAATGTATGATCACTTACAAATATCCACCATGAAAAATCTTCTCTTAAATGAGCTTACCAAGACGACTTAGACCAGACTGAAATACCTTGTAGAAATAGAGAGATTTTGCTGATATAATCTTTTGTTATTGATCAACACTGTGGAAGATACTATGTGTTGCCTTGGTGCTGCTATGTTGCCCTTTTTCTGGACTGATATGCAGCCTCTCCTAATAGGGATATACACTGCCTTTTCTTGACTGATATGTTGTCCTTTCTTAACTGATATGATGTCCTTTCTTAACAGTCTTACTCTGCATAACAAGACATGTGGAATGAGGGTCAAGCTGTGTATAGGAAGACGCTTTGAGAGAGGAGAGTGAGATCTCGAAATAATAAAGTGTTTGCATGTAATTCACAACTTGCCTTAACCCTTCAACTCGAATTAGAACTGGAGATGAGACTTCACTTAGAACTAAACTTGATTTCAATTAGTTTGAATTAGAACTGGACTTGTTGACTCTACTCTTGCATTACAACTCGCCCTTGACTTGGCAATGCATGGCATGCCAACTCACCAAGAGAGTTGACCTTGATTGGACATGCAAGCGAACTACTCAGCATGCACAAGTCATGCATGTATGCAATGAATGTCACGCATGCAACATGCAACTAGACATGCATGCAATATGAAACTTGCAACATGCAACAAGAACTTGCAACTTGAATTTGACCTAGACATGCAACTTTGACTTTGACAACTCGACTCTTTACATGGCAATTCAAATTTCTTCATGGTGGATAATGTTACACCTGCCAATGCACTTGATCAATACATTTACATCATTTGCAATATCAGGAAGATTGTTTGTTTCTTGCTCATAGGAATTTTATGTTCAACCTAACTTTTGCTAGATCTCTTGACTTTTTCTCATGGCTCACAAGGCTTGACGAGGCTCACAGAGGTTATATGTTCCCCTTGATTTATGCACTAGTCTATCTATGCTTAGAGAGGTTGTATGTCCCCCTTGACTTTTGCACTAGACTGTCTATGCTCATAGAGGTTGTACATTACCCCTGACTTTTTCATTAGACTTACATAGCATCTCGTTCATCCTAGCTTTTGGTTTGACTCACAGAGGTTGTATGTTCTCCATGGATTTTGTCAATACCTCACAAGACTGGTTGATTCTTCAAATCTCCCTGGCTATCCTCAGGGTGGCCCATATGGCCTCTCATTGGAGAATGATTGTTGATGATGCAAAATTTAACACTCCCTCTTAGGGAGGGAGTCATTCTCAGCCACACCAAGCTTTCCTCTCAGCTTCACAAACTGTCTCAATGGAAAACACTTGGTCAAGATATCAACTACTTGCTCGCTCGTGGCTATGTACTGTAACTTTGCAATTTTTATCTGGACCAAGTCTCGGATGTAGTGTTAATTCATGTCAATATATTTTGACCTGTCGTGAAATACCAGGTTCTCTTTCAGTTTTATGCAACTTTGATTATCACAGTGAACCATCGTCATCTCAAGCTTGTCTCCAAACAACCCATAAAACAACTTTTTGAGCCATACTGCTTCCTTGTTAGCATCACTTGTTGCAATGTACTCAGCCTCTGTTGTACTCTGTGCAATGGACCCCAGTTTCCTGCTTGACTAAGAGATCATAGAGAATCCTAAACTAAAGCAGTATCCGGAAGTACTTTTCTGGTCCACTGGTCTTCCTGCCCATTCAACATCCTGCACACCCATGTCGAAATAGACCACAATTGGATGTATATTTCAGACCATAGGTAATGGTCCCTCTGATATATCTCAAGATGTCCTTTGCTGCCACCCAGTGTATTTATCTCGGTTCAGTCATGAAATGACTCATTGCAATCACTGCATAGCATATATCTGGCTTGGTGTGGATCATGTACATCAATGATCGAATCAACTTCCTATACATGGTGGGATCCACCAAATCTGAACCTGAATCATAATCATGCAGTTTCCTCAGGTTAGTAACCATCAAAGTAGACATGGATTTGCAATCCATCATACCAAACCTCTCTAATACATCCACTGTGTATTTTCCTTGTGCCATAAATATCTCTCCTTGTCTTTGCCACATTTCCAATCCTAGGAAGTAATGCATCACGCCTAAGCCATAAATATCTCTCCTTGTCTTTGTCACAAGTCTTCCAATCCTAGGAAGTAAAGCATCAAACCTAAGTCTTTCATCTCGAATTATGAGATTAGCTCCCTCTTACACCAGGCTATTAGTCCTTCATCTCATATTAGAAAGAGATCATCAACATACATGATTAGTATAACAGGTTAGTTCCCTCTTACCTTGAAGTACAAATTCACATCAGCATCACTTTTCTGCGAGCCTAGGATTTTAAGAAAGCCATCAATCCTATCATACCAAACTCTGGGAGCATGCTTAAGACCATACAAGGCCTTCCTTAGCTTGCATACATGAGTTCCTTTGTTATGCAGTACAAAACCATCTATTTGTTCGGCAAAGACCTCTTGTTCAATCTTTCCATTCAAGAATGTTGTTTCTACATTCATCTAATGTAGCTTCCAACCAAGAATTGTGGTTAATGCAATAATAGCTTGAATGGAGGTATACCTGGCTACATGAGAAAAACTCTCCTCGTAGTCAATTCCATCTTTCTGAGTGAAGCCTTTGGCTACAAATATTGCTTTGAAATTTTCCACACTCCCATCGGCTGCATGTTCGATCTTATAGATCCATTTGGAAGAGACCACTGATTTGTCCTTTGGCCTCAACACAATGTCCCATACATTGTTCTTTAGAATAGACCTGTATTCCTCCAGCATGGCATCCTTACATACTTGTAATTTAACTTCTTCTTCAAATGAAGTAGGTTCAACATCACTGATGCTGCTCATTAGTGCAACATAGCCTCCAAACATGTGAGGCCTCTTACATTCCCTGAAAGTTCCTTTGGTAGCAACTATCTTTTTTGCTTCCTACACTGTTTCTTTAATCCATCCTGACTTCCTTTTGGCCGGAGGTTCTTCAAGAGTTCTTTTTAACTCTTCATCATGTTCTAGGGGCTCATCACTTGGCCTTTCATGAGGTTCCTCCCTCTGATCATCTGACTCTTCATTTTCAGAAGATGGTGAAGTTGGTTGAATTGCTTCTGATTCTTGCTGAAGCTCTCTGAATTTTTTGAATGTGGATTCCTCATGGAAAGTCACATCTCTTCTTACCTCTATCTTCCTTTGACTTGGTACATATATCTTGTAAGCCTTGGAGTTCTCATTGTACCCCACAAAAACCCCTTTCTTCCCCGAGGGTTCCATCTTTGTCCTCTTTTCCCTAGGGACATGAATATACATTAGACACCCAAATATCCTTAGATGCCCTACTTCAGGGTTGATCCCTGAGAAGACCTCTTCAGGAGTCTTTTCCTTCAATATAGCATGTAGACACATGTTCTGAATATACACGACAATGGAGGTATCTTCTGCCCATAAAGAATTTGACATATCCTAGTCAAACATCATGGCTTTCGCTGCCTCACAAATTGTCTTGTTTTTCCTCTCAGCGACTCCATTTTGTTGAGGGTTATATGGCACGGTCAACTGTCTCTTGATTCTTGATTCCTTGCAGAAATCCTCAAACTTGAGAGATTCAAACTCTCCTCCATTGTCTGTTGCAAGGGTTCTGATGTGTTTCCCTGTCTACTTTTCAATAAAGGCTTTATACTCTTTGAATTTATAAAATGTGTCACTTTTAGCTTTAAGGAAATATATCCGATATTTTCTTGAGTAATCATCAATAAAAATGACATAATACAAACAACCAATGAGTGAGGGAGATGACATGGGACCACATACATCATAATGAACTAGATCTAAGATGCCCTGAGCTATGTTGTCACTACTAGGAAATGCTTTCTTTATATTTTTACATGGCATGCATCCTTTACAAATTTCATTTTTACTAAGAGAAATAGAGGGGCATGCTATATACCATGTTCTACAGATCTGGAAGTGCTTTGTAATGAAGATGTCCAAGTCTTTTGTGCCACAACTCGCTAGAGCTAGTCGCATTATGAGCCAATTCCTGAACTGATTGTCCTATCACAACATACAGTCCACCTTTGCGAGTCCCAATGGGTTCTGTTGTACTCAAGTGGCTACCTTTATCCCACAATATTGCCTTCCTGTCCTTGAAGATCACCCAATATCCCTTGTTCTCAAGGGTTGAACCTGATAGAATATTCTTCTTGAGCGTTGGAACATATAATACTTCATCAACATGAAGCCTAGCCCCAGATTCCAATTGGAAGGAGATAGAGCATACTCCCTCTATCTTGTAACATTTGTCATCCCCAAGCTCAACGTGCTCTGCAAAAGATTTTGTCTTGAAATCTGAGAGGATCTCCTTGTACCCTGTCATCTGCTTTGATGCACCACTGTCTACTAACCAAGTTTTTGGCCACGTGAAAACCGAACTAGATAAGGCAGAAACCAGGTAATATTCTTTTCTAGTTTTTTTTTCTTTAGAAGGATTTTTTTTGTTTTTGTTTGGATTCATCATCCTCGGCAGTTGAGGCATGATGTTTACCTTTCCTTGGATTTTTCTTCCTATACCAACAGTCTCTAGCAAAATGACCCAACTTATTGCAATTTGCAACTAAAGAATTTAATGTTAGATGTATCAATACTTTTGCCTTTGAACATACCTTTGGTCTTTGACTTCCTCCGAGAGCCTTTCTGGAAAGTGACTTTCATCTTTCCCTTGAACCTTGATGCTAATGTTGAGTGCTCTTCTTTGGTTGGCTCGCTCCTAGTAGTAGTACGACTCTCCTCTTTGAGGCAATTATTCCATAACCACTCAAACGTGCGTTGAATCTCTCTCCCACTCACACTGGATAAGAAGGTCTCCCATGAAGAAGGAAAACCATCAAAGATGTTGTCCTTTTCTTCATTGATATGTTGTCCTTTTCTTGACTGATATGTTGTCCTTTCTTAACAGCCTTACTTTGCATAACAAGACATGTGGAATGAGGGTCGAGTTGTGTATAAGAAGGCACTTTGAGAGAGGAGAGTGAGAGCTCGAATTAGTAAAGTGTTTGCATGTAATTCACAACTTGTCTTAACCTTTCAACTAGAATTAGAACTAGAGATGAGACTTCACTTAGAACTGAATTTGTCTTCAATTAGTTCGAATTAGAACTGGACTTCTTGACTCGACTCTTGCATCACAACTTGCTCTTGACTTGGCAATGCATGGCATGCCAACTCACCAAGAGACTTGACCTTCACTGGACATGCAAGTGAACTACTCAACATGCACAAGTCATGCATGCATGCAATGCATGTCATGAATGCAACATGCAACTAGACATTCATGCAATATGCAACATACATGCATGCAACATGCAACAATAACTTGACAACTTGAATTTGACCTAGACATGCAACTTTGACTTTTACAACTCGACTCTTTACATGGCAATTCACATTTCTTCATGGTGAATAATGTTACATGTGCCAATGCACTAGATCAATACATTTACAACATTTGCAATATCAGGAAGATTGTTTGTTTCTAGGTCATAGGAATTTTACGTTCAACCTAACTTTTGCTAGATGCCTTGACTTTTGCTCATGGCTCACAAGGCTTGACTAGAGTCACAGAGGTTGTACTTTCCCCTTGACTTTTGCACTAGTCTGTCTATGCTGACAGAGGTTGTACATTCCCCTTGACTTTTGCACTAGACTATTGATGCTCACGGAGGTTGTACATTCCCCCTGACTTTTTCATTAGACTTACATAGCATCTCGTTCATCCTGACTTCTGGTTTGACTCACGAAGGTTGTACGTTCCCCCTGGATTTTGTCAATACCTCACAAGACAGATTGATTCTCCAAATCTCCCTGGCTAGCCTCAAGGTGGCCCATATGGCCTCTCATTAAAGAATGACTGTCGATGCTGCCAAATGTAAATTTTTTATGACAAAATTTAGTAAGCTAATATTCTGTCATACACTTAGCAACCTAGAGATAATTGTCTTGCATGAACTCGGAAATGTCTGAAACTCACATTTAGAAATTACCATAAGCAGAAATACACATTGCATAAGTAATTATGCAGTGGAAATAAACACAATGAACGACATTCAATCACCTATGAATGACTTAGAAATTTAGGAAAATGCTAGGGAAAACCCCAATGTGGGGAAACCCAATGAGAGAGACAGTGTATTATTTAGCCTCAAGAAAGTACATAACAACAACAATAACACATTTACAGCCAAGAGAAAAACCACTTACAACAACAAAAAATTGTCCCAAACATTCTGCCTCGATTTTTGTGCCAAGTTTGTACTGTTGTACGACCCACCCATAAAATCTGCACCTCGAAATTCGTGCAAACAATTTGTTGTATGGATTGTTCTGTATGAACCATCAGTAGCAAAAATAGCCTCGAAAGTTGTGCCCATCATGCCTCGATTTGCGTTCCCTCTTCCTCTTGCTGTATAGACTGTACAGATCCGTACAATACGGCCTCCAACAATAGAAAATCAACCCAGCACTCAAACAAAAATTCCTCCTTAGGATTTGTGCCCTAGCTCTCTTGTAAAACATGCCCTTCTTGTTGTCGTTTTTCCTCTCTCAAGCTTACTGTTGTAACAGATATCAAAAATTGACTGCGCTGCCCAAGGCTACGGTTCTTGCATATGGACGGACTGGTTCAGGCATGAGAGAACAAGGCAGAAGCAAAGAAGTTAAGTGTAACTGTTGTTGCAAATGGCTTGCAAGCATGGGATCTTCTAGAAGACATAAGGAACCAGTTCGACCTGGTCTTGACATAGGTGATGGTGCCTTGTCTCTCAGGCATTGACCTTCTAAGCAAGATCATGAGTCACCGAACCTACAAACACATGCCTGTAATAATGATGTCCTCGCATGATTCTATGATTTTAATTTTCAAATGTCGGACTATGGGTACTGTGGACTTCCTTATCAAACCTCTTAGGAAGAATGAACTAAAGAATATATGGAAGCATATTTGGAAGAGACACGAGAATTCAAATGCCAATTGCTCTGGCAGTATTAGTAATAGCCAAACTCAAAAAGTTGTGAGGTTACAGAATGCAACTGACCCTGAGAACAATGATGACAGCAAGGAGGAAAGCAATAATACAGTCCATGCTAGACAAGCCCAAAATGATGCGAGGCTGCAGGGTGTAACTGGTGCTGCTAACAGTACAAGTTGTAATGAGAAAAATGATAATGCTGGCAGTTGTTATCACTCCAAGAAACCCTTTGTGGTTGCAGACCAAAGGTGCTTGGTAACTTAAGAAATGAATATTTTTGTATTTTGTAAATGTGGATCAATGGGATAACTCAATTCAACTTATGGCATTTAGACATCAAAATGGTAATCAAATAGACAGTGCTTTCCAAGATTGGTTAATCAGTAAAATAGCTTTCAGTGGGTGAAGAAAAGATTGTTGATAAACCAGTACAGAGTAAGGTCGAATAAACAACTTAAAAAACTAATTATCATGTCATGAACCAAACAATAGGATAACAACTATTCAAGGTTTGACAACAAGATAACAACGAAGAAGAAATATGAAAAACTGATACCAAAATGGAAAGGAACCTGTAATTTGTATTAGCAATGAAAGTCTGAGTACAAAAGTGTATTACAGTCTCCAGAATCGAACCTTTCTTTCATATAAAAAACAGGCATTTATAGCCTCTTACAAACAGTTATACAGATCCTAAAAGCATGGATCTGTATTTAATAAAGAGAACTCAATTCTATTTAAACAACTTGCAAATAAAATCTTTAACAACTAAACTCAATAGTCGAATTGTCTTCAATCTCCAAAGTTCCCATCTGCATCCTTCAGCTCCTGGTATCTGCAATGTGGTGAAAAATAGCAGGACACCTGTCTTTGACTGTTGGATTTCCTAACGTTTATGGTCGATTTTTTAGGAAATGGTTTTGTATGTGTTACCAAAATCCTCTCAAATCCCTGATGCTGAACCTTTTGCATGCGATCTGATAGCTCACTGATACACTGGAATCCCTTCAAAACCTGTTTGGAATGAACTGTCGTGTCTTTGGCTTCGAAAATTACTTTCCCAGCTTTCAACAACACAACCGTTTAATTTTTTCACAGGTTAGCTGTTGAAAGTTGTCGCTTTCCACAGCTAACGGGTAATAAAATAATAGCCTTGCGCTATTGAAAGTCCCGATTGCGCACAAAAAGAGTTTTCACCTCCAAAATTTGATTTCAAACCAAAATCAGTGGGTATCCGATTTCTCACCTTGCATACT
>JZKD02S1631725.1:1124097-1138071 GCA_000966675.3 Picea glauca | reverse complement strand
CCCCCCCACTTGGAAATTTCCAGAACAATTGAAAAAATAATTATTTAACTCTCTCCACTCCCTTGGCACGTATCTCATAGCCTCCCACTACCCTTTGCTTGATCCCAACATTTTCCATACTCATCTACACCGTAGATCTATGATCTAAACCCTAGATGGTGCACCCTACCCTTGGGATCTCATCTTGTGCTTGGTTGTGGACACTTGGCATTGATCCAAGAGAGGTGAGTTTGCTTCTCCAAGTATGAATAGATCCCTTTCCTCACTCCCAACTCACCATATCTTGAGCTATTGTTATGCTACTTTATTTTCCACTCTCTCTCTCTCTCTTCTTGTTCCATCTTCCATTCTTTGGCTCTTAGGGTTTTGGAGCAGGTATTTCTCCAAGATCCATTTTCTTGAGTAATAATAAAGGAGAAGCTTTTGAGGAATTTTGGAAGAGCAACACGTATTTTTGTTCTTTCAACACACGAGGTAAACATGTTTTGATTTGATATGATGATGGCATAGGTAGATCTTAGGTAAAGTATTTTATTTGAGTAGATCTAACAAAGAGTAGTCTTGTAGATCTATATATGTTGATTAGATAGATAGGGTGCAAGTATTTCATCTTATTAGCTAAATCATCCATATTATCTATTGTATGTATGCCATTGTGTTAGATCTTGTAGGTTGGCTTCAAGGGTTTCATTGGGAATGCCTCAAGGAAGAGTCTTCCTTTGAGACTCACATAAACTCCTCTCTTTCTCCATCTATTGCTCATTCTCTATATGCTCTCATTCCATACATATTTTCAGCTAGCTTAACATAGTTTAATGGTCACCAAAATATAAATTTTTCATCAAATTTCTTCAAGAAATGTTTTTTTCCCTAAAAAGCAAAAGTTTTTCTTCACTTGTATTGTTGTGTGTAGCATTTCCAGCAAGTATACCTTGCTGGTTTTTCCAGGTTTCAGATCTGGCTGAGGGGGTTTGGCTACCCAAAAACGTCCACACAACACTCCAAGACCCTCCTACAAGTTGGTAAGCTATTTCTCAACCTTCTCTTTCAATTTCTAGGGCTTCTTGTGCATAGATCTACTTGTTTTCTTGCTGATTTAGTGGCTCATTGGTTTGGGAGAAGGAGTGGTACGACCTCCTCCCACGTGTGAGCCTTGGGTAGCTTAGGTTAAGTGTAAATCTTTCTTGTTTGAGTTTTTGAGCACTTCTTGAGCTAGGACGTGGGGTTTGGTGGATGTTGGGCATCTCCCAAACCTAGAATGTGGGGTTAGTGGTTTGTCTTGCTTAGTTGTTTGCTTCTTTCTTTAGCTTGTCCTTCCCTCTCTTTTTCTCAAGTTATTTCTAAGCATAATAAGTCTAATAATTGCCTACCTTTTGGGAGAGGAATACCCCAAATAGTAAGGCTAGGGTTTTAGTATGTGTTGTTGATCTTTTATGCTTTATTGGATTAAAATGTTCTAGATCTAGATCTCACACATACTAATCCTTAGTTTAAGCGTATTGGGCATAATCAACTTAGTTAGATTTCTTGCATTCTTAAGCCATATCTAGATCTATCTCTTTCTTACATGCTTAAATCTAACACCTTGAGTGCTTAATGCTCCAATAGTTTAGTGAATGGTTTTGCTTTACATGCTTTAACATCTTAAGGCCATTTGCCAACACACTTAAGGTTAATGCTCATTGGATAAGTTGATAGTGTAGGCATATGCTTAAATCTTTTTTCTTCATTTTTCACACTTGATGCTTTGGTCTTAATGCTCAAAACAAACATAAGATAAGTGTGATAATATTTTATCTCTTGTTGGCAAGTCGTCCTTGCCCTTGTGGTTTAAGTTTCCTTTCTTAGCAAGCTACATATGTTAATGATCTACTGCATGGTGATAAACTAAAACTTTATTTTCAGCTATCTTTCAATGCTTTACATGTGTTAATGCACTTTATTTCCAAGTTTAAGTAACACACATAATAAGCTAAAGTGAGTTTTGGCCTTGGCAATAAATCACACTTTTAAGGCACCTTAAAATCATCAAAACACTCTAAAATACACCTAAAAGTCTACCTAATTGATATATTAACTTAATAGACTTAATAGGGTACCTTAGACCACCATCTTCACCATCTAAAACAAGGATTGAGGAGGGAAAAAGAAGGTGATATGTCTAGGACGGTCTCACGGTGCAAAGGAGCGTCCTTTCCGTAAAAACACAATTCTTTGGGTTGACTGTGACAGCTAGGGTGGGCCTCGTTGCTTCACTATCTTGAGCATCCAACAACCATTTGGCAATCGGGGGAGGATGTTTTTGGTGAAATACTTAATAAGGGTAACTAAAACTTTACAATCTTAAGAAATCCTTAATTTATTAAACAATCAAACCTTGGGCTTAATCATCTAATAGTACTTTGTGGTTAATTGAATATCTTGATCATTGTGGAATACTTGTGCTTTAATCTCTAGATCTTATAAAGTATCCTTGTGAATTTGTTGATGATGAAATTAATGTGTTGATGATGTCAATGCTTTAATCTTTTTATATCTTGCACATACATTTAAAAGGTGGTTAGATTTCTATATTGTACCATTGTATCCTAGTATTCTTATTTGTAAGTACTTGTATCTAGTATTCTTTGGGGTTAATTACTCTTTTGTAAATCTTGTAATCATATTGTAACAAAACACCCTAACATCTAGTTGACCCCTTGCCCAACCTTAGGCACTAGTCTTAGTTGACCTAGGGAAAGGCTTTCTTCACATGCTAACCCTTGCATCTTGCATTGTTGCCTTAGCATCATAGGATAGACTCCCTCTAGCCTTAAGAAATTAAAATCAACTCCTAGAACTTAAACTCTAAATCTTATCTAGAAACTAGGGACTACCCCCCTTGGCTTCCCTAGGAGTGAGCCTAGACGGAAAAGGTTCCAGTCAAAGTGACAGCATGGGCTGTGAACCTAGGCATTGTGCCTCCAAGGACATATTAAGTGAGTCAGACTTAGCTCACGTTTGGAAGTGTGTATAAGGACGACAACACTTCCCAAGCTAAAAAGATAACACTCCCTCTTAGCGAGGGATGTACTCGCTGCCATCTCCATCATCTAGTCCCATCACACTGTGCTCAGTAGGAGCTCTCTTTGAACCTTGAGCCATCCTCAACAACTGCATATAACTTGAACTAGAAGATATTCTCCTGACAACTACTTGGAACCCTGAGCTCCTTAAAGCATCCACTCCACCTTGAGCATTGGTTCGACCACACCAGCTGAGCCTTCTGCCAGTGCTCATAAGAGACTCGCTCTCCTCTCACGGAATGCAAGAGTGAATACTTGGTACCACTACAGTTTTAAGAGCCTCCTCATGCTCCTCATCCGACGCTGAATCATACACTAAAGGCTGTCCTCGCAACATATACAACCTGTCCATCCGATCTACGATCAACTGCAGTTTACCGGGTCCACTCCCTCCCTGTAGATAAAGACATGTTCCCTCTTGAATAATGTACAATATCCTACATCCACCAAGGCTAATACTGAGAGCAAGTTAACCCTCAATGTAATATCCCCAGGTAGAACCCCAGTTGTAATTATGAATTGTAAACATGTTTGATAGGATGGTGAGCCGAGTTATTATAAGCTAGTAGGCTTATGCGTGTATTAGGCCGGAGAGCCTAGAGGCTAAGGCTAGTGGGCCTGATTTTGTATATGTAATTATGGAGATTATTAATAAACAACATCGTTGCGTGTAGATCGACCACGAAGAAAGAGTTATGGGGGACTGAACTTCCACTTGGTAGGGTAACGAAAGGAGCTAAGTGTCTAGGAATAGGGGCTAAGCTAGAGGGCTTACCTCTAAAGCAATAATATTATATTATTATTTTCTAGAGGCTCGGGTTGGACATAACCTATGTTGTCCTAAGTTCTTAGGGAAAGGGAATGAGTGTTAAGTGGAGCTCATGCAGCTTTAGGAAAACATGTGTCAACCTGGGCGCATGTAGTTTTTAGGTGGGAAAGTCAGCTCGTTGGGCCGTCCCTCACCATTCTCGCGACCGTCGCCCTTCTCCCAAGTCGACATACTCCCCACTGATGCGCGCACACACTCACGCATTGAGCATGACCTCCATTATCGACCTCTAAACAAGCATGCACCTTGGGAACCCGCAATCATACTTGAGTTATCCTTTGTATCTTCTGTGAAGCCTGACACACTTGTATTTGCATGAGCCCGTGCTGTGTCTTAGCGGTTGGTTTTTGCTGCCAACACAGTTCCTTGGATGAACATGGATTGCTTCCATATTCTATGTCCTTACCCACTTTGGATTGTTGCCATCACCTGTGTGTTAGCCGAATGTTGTTGTTGTATTTGCTAAAGAGTTGGTTTGAAGAGACAGGTTGTCAGGCCTGTGAGCAACTCTCTCCAAGTGAGAGAGTGTGTTGAGGAAGTGAGTTCTCTTGGAGGGAGTCTAGTAGCATCTATAGAGCTCTGAGAATTCCTGTTTCGTCCTGTTGCTAAAGCCCAAGGAAAGGGAGGTGTAGCAGCCGATGGACTGTGTGACAGTGAAGGTGTACACTTATGGGTAGAGACAGACATGTGGGGAATGAGAGGTTGTAGGATGTTAGTGTGAGTTGGCTCCTGGAAGGAAATCCTTCTTGTTGATTTGTGCGACTTTCCTGTTGTACTTTCCACTTCTAGGGATCCCTTGCCCGGTGGACTTTAGTCCCAGCTCGGGGGTGACCCACTGCTAAGTGTGATGAACAACGTGGTCTATGGTTGGGAGGTTCGTGGAAGGTTTGCACGCAGTTGGTGTACTTCAATTAAAAGATAAGTACCCATTTCTTTGTTCATTTACATGATGTGTATTTGTACATGCTATATTGATGAGTATTGCATGTATATGCTGTTATACTTATGGGTTTTGCCTGTGATTACTGCATATATGCTTTTACTGTTATTTTTGCATTAGTCTGTGTATTAGTAGAATATGTTTTATGTTTATGTTTATATTTATAGTTAGATGATAATTGATATTTCTACGAGATAGCATGGCCTGACCTGAGTGGTCGGGGGTGTTACAAAATGGTATCAGAGCATAAAAACAAATATAAAGTTTTTTAGGTAGCGTTATCCGTCAAGGGTTGGTTGCTAGGGACGTTACAAATTGGTATTAGAGCGTGGTTTCAAGAATGAGCCTGGATGGGCCATGTAAATGGTTAATGAAGCAAAGGTTTCAGAGTGAATTATTGTCGAGAGGGACAAAATTTGAAGTTCAGACCATTCGTGAGTGCCAGGAAGGCACCGTGTGAACACTTGGACTCTGTTCAGAATCCCAGGAAGTATAGTGGTTCAAGAAAACCTACAGAGGAAGGATACCACCACAACTATAGTATTGGGCCACAAAGTTTATAATTTGGACAGTAGGATCTGTTCGGGAGAAGGAGGATCCTTCACAATCATCAGATCTGGGAAAAGTAGCATGGTGGATAAGCACCGAAGTCCTTCGGGACTTCACCGCTCCGGCTGTTTGAAGTTACTTGTCGTAAAAAGGGAGCAAAAGCATTGAAGCTCCGAAGTCTCGGAGTGGATCTACGTCGTAGATCCGAGGAAAAGTGCTTGACTATTGGATTGGTCGAAGACAGATCCCGTTAGATCAAGCCAAGTGTAGAAGGTAAGGCGCAATGGGAAGAGCATATTTCAGCTGACAGATTTGCAGATGAATGGTTGTGAGTCGTATATCTCACAATAGTTCGTAAATTCGACACTTTGGAAGAAATGGAATGTGATAGAGAGAAGAACTTTGGAAGTCCCGAAGTCCGTAGTCAATCCAGCTGTCTATTCCAAGGGTTACGTGTCCAAATATTAAGAGGGTTCGAAGTTTCGACACTCCAGAAGAACAGTTTCTGGTTGCATGAAAGGCAGGAAATTCCTGAAGTTTCGGAACGCCGAAGTAACGTCACCATGGGTGACGTGGAACAGTTCGACAATTTGGCAGCTTGGAGAAAATGTCGAAGGCAGGAAATCCCCGAAGTCTCGAAGTGTCGGGTATGACGTGGCAAGATGACGTCACCTAGGGTGATGTGGACCTACCTAAGTCTGCCATGTGTCACCACCTTAATTGATGACAGTTGTTTTATGTGGACCCCCCCAGAAGGTTAAGAAGTTCGGGAGTTCGGCGTTCGAAAGATTTGAGGTGTGAAAGTGTAAAATATTCTGAAGTCCCAGAACTTCTAAAGTCCCGAAGTGATGTAACTTGCTAACGTCACCTGAGATGACGTGGACACACGAGATGCATGCCACGTGTCAGTGAGTTATGTACCCTTCGAAGATTATTTATGCCAATTAGAACGTGACACATGTCACTTGCTTGATTGGGAGACGTGTCCACTTCTTGTAGTTCGCCACGTGGCACTTCCCTCAAGTATGGTTGGTGGGGCCCCTGATGGATTGCACAAAGCAGCTGAACTTCGCCAAGAATTGTTAAAGTTTGAAGACTCACAAAGCTTCGAAGAGCGCAGTGAATACTCATCGTTAATTAAGGAGGGACACACGACAGTAGATCTCATATTCCAGAGACTTGACACTCTGGAGGATTCAAGGTATAAGCAGTTGAGGTCAAGGAATCCCGAAGGCCCGAGTATATCTCGACCATTGATCACAGGGGACGCGTGGCGCCATATCCCAATGTTCGGAGACTTGGTACTCTAGAGGAATTGTGTTGCAGTTGTGTTGAGTTGAGAACTCTCGGAGGTCGGAGTTAATCTCGATCGTTGATCGAAAGAAGGTACGTGGAAATAGATACAACAGTGGGGAGATTGGGCACTCTAGAAGGTTGGAGAGTATGGACAACCCAGAACTTCCGAATCCTGGAGTTTTGTAATAAATCTTAGTTGTCGGTTGTTGAGGAGCGGTGGACCGTAGATCCACCCCACTTCGAGTGTTTGCCAATTCGATGTTCGGGAGAAATGAGGTACGATGTAGCAAGAGCTTCTGAATCCCGAAGTTTTGTAGCCCCAAAGCTCTGAAGGCTTTGGATAAGCACCTATATGATAGCATCGGGTCACATCCCATGGTCACATGCAAATTGAGGGTTGAAGAAAAGGGGCTAGTGCCCGAAAACTGTGTTAAAGAAGGGAAAAGGGGTTAGGAAGGAAGTCGTGGGTTTTGTCTGGTTCGAACCTGCATCAAAAGAGTACTGTAGACCTGGGAAATTTATGATAGGGTCCAACAAAGATCTAAGAGCCATTAGCTCAGAGAAAAGAGATCGTTGCACAAGAAATACATCAGAGAAAAAGCACAAGTTTTAAAGGATCGTAGCTTTCTGCTCAAAACTTAGATTGAGCAAGGAAGTCGTCATTAGAAAGGTCTTGGAAAGAGGATTCCAGGTATTCATCCATATTTGAGGAGTGAATAAATTAGATCACAGGAAGTCAGAATGAATATTTTGGTGATCATAAAAGGAAAAAATTGTGCATATAATACCAAAATGGTATATCGTGGTTCTAGCTAACAAAAAATTGAGATACGCCTTTTTCTAGATGTAGTGGTTACATTTAAAACAGAAAAAAGTGCTAAAGAATGCTAAGATAAAGAAGTACATAGTGGGAAGATCAAATCTACACAGATTGATATATATCATAATGCTAGTATTTTGATAAAGAAGGACAAAATGTATGCATGGAGAAAGTGACAATATCTCCAAGGAACAGTCCTACAGGTTGGAGATAGCACCTCCATTATTACTATTAGAATGCACAGTGGAAGTTCATCTTCCATGGCATGAAGGTCATCAAATATGGCATGACAGAAGTTGAATATGCATGTCAGGTTGAAAAATCAGATGGGTCTGTAATCGCATAGTTTGTAGTTAAGGTAAAAGAAGGATGAAAGAAAGGAAAACTGGTGCAACTGAGACTATCCCACCATTGTCACCTCAATGGGATAGCTCTTTCTGTCTAGGGAGGTAAGGCCCAAGGGAGACATCCTTGGTGATCTGGGTTTTGAGAAGGAAAAGGCTTATGGTTCAGTAATATTATTCCCCCTCACAAGTCACCACCGATCATAAAGTATGGCTTAATAGACAATTAAGATAAAGATAAAGATAACCGGAAATAGTAACCAAGAAATGTACTTGCCCGAGACAAAGCAACAAGGAAACTATGCATATGCAAGATCACTTGCTTTCTTAGTACTTCATATAATCAATGACTTTCCGATAATAAGCAATTGAGCAATAATATTGATGAAGTTAATCAATGTTGTATAATAGAAACGATTACCGTATATATCACTTCTCAATAAATGTTATTGAAGCTTCACAATAAGCAAATGGAATTTGATCATCAATGTAACTATACTAGAAGCAACGCTTTAGCTTAATCATTTAATTGCTTTAAAGTCAAATAAATGCTGCATAGAGATGTTTATAGCATGAATAGATAACGAAAGCAATAGGGTTAGTAAATGTCAGTGATTGTTCAAAGTATTTGGATGGTGTGTGTGATCAAGGTACTCAAACAATGGAGGTCTTAGATAAATGCTTTATAAGGGCAAATGGAGTCAAAAAAGGGCTACAAATGTTGAAGGGCTTTGATGATAGTGATAGGGCTAGAGACAAGAGGGTTTAATGTTGAAGTGTTGCTAGAGCAAGGCTTCAACAAGTCAGACCCTAGGGGAGACGACTCACTAAGATGTAGATGACCTAGGCCTTGGTGTGTCTTCCTCCTTCTCTAACTCAAAAGACAAATTCAAATGGCTAGCTTGAGAAAGAAACGATATGGTTGAAGACAAGAGGGTTAAATATTGAGGTGTTGCTAAAGCAAGGCCTCAACATTGAAACCCTAGGGGAGAAAGGCTCACCAAGGTGTAGAAACCCTAGGCATTAGTGCTTTTCCCTCCTTCTTCAGCTCGTTGACAAGAATGAAACGGCTAGCTTGAGTGATAGACACAATGGTTAAGGACAAGAGAGTTTAATGATGAGGTGTTTCTATGGCAAGGCCTCATCAATCAAACCCTAGGGAAAACAACTCACTAAGGTGTAGAAATCCTAGGCCCTAGTGTGTTTTCCCCTTCCTTAGCTCAATGACAAGTAAAAAAAAGCGACTAGGCTAGAAGAATAAGATTAGAGTGTTGCTATGGCAAGGCTCTATCTAAGTTCAACAAATCAAATGGCTCTTAATCTTAGTAGGGACACGAGACAAGGACCTTAGCATGTGCTTGTCACCTAGGGTTTGGTTATAATAACAAATGCAAGTAAACAATACTATAACCACTCAATTAAGAAATGTTGCAGAAATTCACTTACATAAACCAAGAAATCATGTAGCAAAACCCTAGTTGTAAACCTTCCACCAAGAGAAATGCCAAAAATAGCCAAAACAAGCTTCCTTCAACAAGCGTGCCTTAGAATTTCAGCCAAAACCTCACCAAGTGGTGAGTGAAATATGATGAAAATATGAGAGTGAAAACCCTCAATATATACCATATCAATGACCTTGATTAAATTTTAGGTCATTAAAAGGTCGACAAGGCCAAAATACCAAAATAATACTGTGTTACATTAAATGTCATAGATTAAAACCTAATCAAGCAAAAGAAAGATGTCATGCCCCTTCTAAGGTGATGTTAGCCCTTTCTAGGGGAAATCCAACCTCTTGGAGAAAAACGTTAGCCCTCCTTGGGCTTCTCCAGCCTGCCACACATGCCAAATTGCCATGACTGTCTCCCCAAAACGTCCATGAAGCTGGATGACGTCGTGAGCCTCCTGGGTGACGTCCTGGGCCTTCTAAGGCCAACCTTCCAAAGAAGAGGGCACAACCCCCCTAGGTACAGGTCAACTCAGCTGCCTCTGGTGGAACGTTCTACTCTTCCCTGGTGCAAACACTTGGTCTTGTCTTTGCCCCCTGCTGGGGTCTCAACATCCATCTGGTGGGATCTTCAGCCCCATGGAGGTCTGAACTAATCATCTCCCCATGTGTACCTATCCAATGTGGTACCTGTTTGTCGGGCATGATCCTGCACATCAATAGATATGCCCTCCATGGTCTCATAAGTCACGAGGATCATAGCAATGTCAATAACATCTAATCATCAATATTATTAAACATGTGCATAAAACCCCTTTTACCCCAGCCAAGTGTTCAAAGACATTATACAAATCTGCAATGCTAGTGTAGACAGGGTGTGCTATTGGGCTAGTGTCCACTGGAAAATGAATGTTTCCGGAAGAGATTAAATCCAAGTCATGTAAATGGCTTAGGTGGATAGGGATATCCTGACAAGGGGTGCAGTGAAAGCAGGGAAATGCAGGGCTTACCTATGGGTGCCTTTGTATATGGCGATCTACACCTGTCCTGGATGCAAATGTTTCGAAACCCATTCATGCCTTTTATTCTTTATTCTTTATTGCTTTTTCTTCAATAGGCTAATCAGGGGACACTGCCCTGGCGTGGTGACCAGTGGTGGCAATGCTACCCACAAGAACTTTCACGGAGATGAGAAGGTTGGCTCGTGATGAGACCCCTTTTCTCTTGGCCATGCAACCAAGTCCCACTACCCTGGCATCGTAACCAGCTGCTAGTAGTGCCATGCCACTAGGTGCCCATGGACCTAATAGGCTGGCTCAAGATGAGACCCCCTATCCTCTAACTAGGTTTTGTTTCTTTATTTTTATGAGTCCCTCTTGTTTCTTGCTGAGAAGCTCTTTACTGCTTTCTCGGGGATCCCTGGGTGAAGCATCTCGAGGTTTTATTTTCAGGCTTTTATTTTTTTCCTGTTTTCTTTTACCTTCTGGTCCTTTAGCCCCTTCTTACCACAAGGTAAGGTGCAACCCTTAAATGATTGGCCAACCCAATGCCCGGACCAATGTAATGGGATGAATGAGCAGGAAGCAAGATGGAAAATGGTAAGCATAACGAGAGCGGACAATGACTTTTAAGAAATCCCCCCAGTGGCAACTCAAAACCTATGGGCACATGCTTACTAGGGCATCCTGTCACTCCCCCCGAACATGGTCAAGTGGATAAGTATAAGATCCAAACACCTGTTAGAAACAAAAAAGACTTGATGCTTATATTCAAAAGTTTTGAGGATCAGAGTATCACATACCATGATACTCGGACTCATTACCTCATGGAGTAAGAACCATCTTTGATACAGGACCAAGCTGAAGGTGATGGATGTTGTTGTTGCTGAGAAAGTGGAATCGTTGAAAGGAAGAAAACATGGGCCCTCCAGGGCCATGCTCAAGTCGATCTGGCTCTCTGGCTCTCGGTACTTCATGTCTAGGACCTGTGGGCCTCGAGACATAATCTTCTTAGTTATCCCTAAAGTGGGGGTTAACATCTGGCTCCAACTCGGGGACATGTGCTCACTGTAGAGCGCATGAGAACCTAAACATCTCTGGCATAACCCGTAACCTGCTTGATCTCAATAGCAATTATTAATAATCATTTGGGGTGGTGATTTCACCCCAGTTCATAGACTGAGAGCAAACATATATAAAACTGAAACAAAAGCAATCATATGTTCAAATGTGAAAGAAAACTACCTTAGTATGCAATGAAATGGTATATACAATGAATGCAAATGCCTACCTACTTACCTACACTTACTTGTCGGTTGGATGTTATATGTAGTCAAACAACCAGTGAAACCAATCCACCAATGTCCCACAATACTTTCCTTTGTGCTTCATCGTAAACCAAAATAGTGATAAGTTAAGCACAAAAATAACATGGATTAGAGATTATATCATATCATTGGAAATCACAAGGTCTAACTCATGGAGGCGGGTGGGAGGGATAAAATCATGCCAAGTCATTCTTTGCGAAAAGTGCTCAGTCCACTTCAAGAAGGGATCATGAAAAGTCAAAGGCTCAGAAAATTGACTAAAAAGGTTTGCAAGTTGGCTACCTAGGACGTTTCCATAATCTGAAGCCTGGGAAGGGATCGACAATGGTCTAGTAAATGACTGGCAAATTTTTAAGGGAAAGTTGACACACTGGGATGATAGACTTAAACTTGTAGTATTCAACCAACCCTTGGACTCTAGGGTTTTCCTTAGAGGAAATTCAATGTCAAAAACATATTCCCCAACTACACCTCTAGAGACACAACAAAGTAAAGTAATCGGAGGTGGCTGGGAAAAGTTATCACAAGGATCCTTTTTTAAGCAAAGAATGTCCTTACTCCTATCAAGACCTGAGCACAATGGTGGTTGATAATCATCTTCATGGAAAGAATCCAAGTGCTCAGAGGAGTTCTCATCAAAACCCTCAAGGTAAAACTAAAAATCATTAGGAAAACAAGGTACTAGGTCATCCTTGGGTGTTTGAAAAGTATGGGTAAAAATATCATCTCCTTGTTGCCACTAGTCAAGAGTAACCTGCTGTGATAATTGTAAAGGCAACACTTGGAAATGACTCTCAATATCATATATGGGATCCATATCAAAACCGAATACATCCCACCAACGTCTTCCAACATGTATGAACTCATCAATGTTATCAACCATGTCACTATTTGTATCATAACATGCAAGATTTGAAGCATTCAAGGACTCATTTATCTCCTCCTTATCTTCCCCATCATAAAGTAGAGCATCATCAAAATCTTTGGGAGGAGGGTAACTTACTGTTTCTTCTTGTGCAAGAGCTTTGAGGACTTGGGTGTCTTCAACATGCGTTATTGTTTCATCCTCATGAACTGCCCCTTCATCTTTAATTGTACAGCAGGGAAGATCTACTTCTTTCAGGGATTCCATTCCTCCTTCACTCTCTGAATCATGGAACAAGGTATCATCAACATCCTGAAAAGGAAAGCAACTAACCTCATTGTCTTGTTGTTGTGCAGGGGGAAAGGTTCATGGATGGCTTTGTCAGAGGGAGAAGCATAGGTTGATACTTCATCATTTTTCTTAGGTTCCAGCTCCTCAACCATGTCTTCATTCTGCTGGTTAAAAACTTGTTCCCTTCTTTCTTGTGAATTTTCAATAAATAACTCAAGGGAAACTAATCTCTCCAAACTAAAGGCATATGGGGTAAAGGGATGTCCTTTCCTGAATAGGGAGATATTTGCCTCGATTTTTATAGCCATGTTATAAGCTTCTGTGAGTGTTTTTGCACCCTTTTTATTGAGGAGGAAGCTCAAATGCCCCATAAGTGCATTGGTAAAGAGATACATGAGGTACTTGTCTTCAGGACAATGGCTTCTAGGAATTTGGTATAACAACATCTGAAACCTAACCCCGAAAGCCCTGACAGTGTCATCCTCCATTTGTATTATGTATTTGAGTCCTTAATCAGATGGGTCTATAATCACACAGTTTGTATTTAAGGTAAAAGACGGATGAAAGAAAGGCAAACTAGCGCAACTAAGACTATCCCACCATTGTCACCTCAATGGGATAACTCTTTCTGTTTAGGGAGGTAAAGCCCAAGGGAGACATCCCGGTGACCTGGGTTTTGAGAAGGAAAAGGCTTGTGGCTAAGTAATATTATTCCCCCTCACAAGTCACCACCGATCAGAAAGTTCGGCTTGATAGCCAATAAAGATAAAGATAACCGGAAATAGTAACCAAGAAATGTACCTACCCGAGACAGAGCAATAAAGAAACTATGCATATGGAATATCATTTGCTTGGTTAGTACTTCATATAATCAATGACGTTTCGATAATAAGAAATTGAGAAATAATATTGATGAAGTAAATCAATGTTGTATAATATCAACGATTACAATATATATCACTTCTCAATAAATGCTAATGAAGCTTCACGATAAGCAAATGGCATTTTATCATCAATGTAACTATTGATCCGGATTATTTTCGGCACGAAATGAGAGCGGAGATATAATAAAGAAATGCACAAAGATATTGAAGATATTCAATGATATAACAGAAATGTATCAGAGATGCAACCATAAACACAGATATACAGTAATACACGATTTCTATTAATCAAAGAAATGTATAGAGACTGTAAAAATA
>JZKD02S1631725.1:1078778-1098464 GCA_000966675.3 Picea glauca | reverse complement strand
AGAGGACGAACACCTTCAGTAATCACTCACATAACCAGATCAAAGATCAACACACTGATGTTTTCACGTGGTAAAACCCCTATGGGGAAACATCCACGGCCCCAACCAACATTGCCACTTGGAGCAGTTTATTAATGTAAAGAAAAAAATTACATAGAGATTTTACAAGAGTGTTTCTCACAATCGATCATCGGCAAATGACTCTCTATGCTCTTTAAATAGAGATCATAGACCAATCGGGTGTTAAGCCACAGATCAATGGCCGTTAAGATCGAGGAGAGTATGAACCGTCGATTCACTCTATGTCGGGAACATATCGTGACCGTCGGATTTCCTAACTACAAATGCATACTAAAGAAACACACTAAGAAACACACTTTTACCTAACGACATATTAGACCAAGTAGATCTTAACTAACCTCTAAGTGTCTAAATATCCCAACAGTCATGCATCCTACTTATTTCCAGATGTCTTTAGAGAAAGGACATGACATAAGTAAGTGATCCATTGTATCCTCTCATTGTTGGCATAAACTACACCAACTTGGGCCTATAAAATTATTTTTTGTAGAACCTCCCATGTTGAAGCCTTGTTATTTAAGGCCAACCATATAAAGGTTTTATTTTTGGTGGGTTACCTCAACATCGAGATGATTTTCCACCACTAAAGCGTTCCTCAACAAGGTCTCTATATTATAGTTTGGGCACATTGACTGTGGTATATTTCAAAGAATCTATGTATGATTTTCATGCTTTCGACATGTCTTCTCCCAAACCTATCCCCTCCCAAGTGAGCCATTTTTGTTATCAACTTGTAGATCTCTTCTAGTTCACAATCTATCTTAGTGAAAAGATCTCCTTTTTTCTTAACTTTTGTATCACACGAGGGGGTAATCTATGGAGACATTTAAATCCTATCTAGGGATCAAGCCCAATCATAACTTTCTTTGCTATGCCCAGCTTCTATCAGCTAGTTACTAACTAGGTGGAAACCCAAGTTCATATATTTCTACAAAATTGATTCATTATGCACATGTTTTATTTGGTTCCTAACCCATTCCACAACTCTATTGGGGTACAAATACTTGGTGTGAACCAAGAAGCATTCTCCTTGTACGAACCTCCATACATTTTTTGTAGCTAAGGCCTTGAAGAAGGGGAATAAGTTTTTTACGCTCCATCCTCCATTTTCTTTTGGATCTGCCAATTTTTTCTAGGAAGCTAGCACAAGGCCTTTCTTTTTTCTATATCTTGACGATATGAATTTAAAGCTCAATTTAATTTTATCTTACTTCAATAACGAATTAAAATGAATTAAATTTAATACTTCTCCCTAATAAATTTAATAAGAAAATATATAAAATACTTGTAAGAAAATATGTAAAATTCATAATTTATTTTTTTATGATCATGATAATGATGTTATATAATGTCCCACTCAAATTAAATTTAGTCTAGCAAAACTCAAAAAAGTAAAGAAATTATGTTGTTTGTTTTAGGATTTTATTTTTGTGCTTAACTTCAAGAGGGCATTACTAAATCACCACAATTTTTATCCATGAAAAGATTAGGAAAGTTAGTGTTGTAAGTGTTGGCAGACCCAGGGTTCAATGCTTCAGCAATGCACCAACAAAACCCTAACTACCGGCCCTTTCGGCAACACCTTCGAAGCAGATGAAGTCTCACCCGAGGTAGAGCAAGGGGGGTTTACGGGACTCAAGTGTCTACAACCTAACTGGAACACAGATCTATGATTACAATACCTTAAAAGAGCACTTAACAGTTAACATTCATTAGCATTTAATCCTTATTTACATCGCAGATCCAAACCCTAATTACAAAACAACATAGTGTTCAACCAAATCTAACACTTCCAAGCACTTAGCACATAGAAATAGATCAGATGTAGCATTCATTCACATTAGTAAGCACTAAGCTATTATATCATATGCATCTAACATATATCATTGTGCTAAGCATGCATCACATCAATAACATGACAACTATAATGCAGAAAGCAACCACCACATAGGATATACATGGTTCACCCCAGTGTGGGGCTATGTCCACCAACTCTTCTCTTATTTATTGTCTTCTTTCAATCTTCTACAAGCACAGAGCCATAGAAATCCACTCCGCATAGGACAGGAGATCTGTGTGTACCACGTTAGATCCTCCTTCCTCGAGCTAGGTTTAAGCACAAAATCTTCTTACACATTGCACACAAGCTTCTTACAATCACTTGCACTTAGCTCTGTAAGTTCTCAATACACAGTAAGCACAAAGAACTTTGCAGTCACATAGATCAAACTCTAGCACTTAGCATACTGGCCTCTTCTTACATCGCCTAGCTATCTATTTATAAATTACAAAATGGGCCTAAACATGGATAAACCCATGGGCCAACATCCCATATTTGTTACATAAACCCTAAACCCGAAAATTCCCTAAGAAGGGGTCGAGATCCTGCGATCTTTGCTTTTCCTTGCGCTCTGCCTTAGACCAACCTGTTGACGTCCCAAAATTGGTCAAATGTGACCAAGGTTCTCCAAAACTTGGTCAAGGGCCAACAGGCCCCCAATACTCACCTGTGACTCGTCCCGAGTCACTCTGATCTGGGTAACTCTGCCTCAAATTCCTTGAGCTTGGCTTGAGCTTCTTCGACCTGTTGCTTAGCCAGAGCCTCCTACTCGATGAACTCTTGAATGACCTTCTCGGTGACAGGTCCTTCCAATCGTTGTTCAACTGAGGTGACTACTTGTTCTAGTTGTGCACCTTGTCCTTCATTCTCCTCAAAAAGTATGCAAGCTGCATCCTGCACTAGCTGGAGTCGCTGGGTTACTTCCATGACCTTGCTCTGAATGGCATGGGCCTGTTGCTGAACTGTGCGTTGTTTCTAGGCTCTTTTCATCCTCTCAACTGGTGATAGTAGCTTCAACTGTGCTTGCACTGTTGCTGCTTGCTGTTTTGCTTCCTAGAGCTGTGACTCCAGTGTCCTAAGCTCAGGGACCTCTGCAAGGGGCTCTTAGGTATGCGCACTTCGACTGCTGAGTTGTTTGCATTCCAAGGCTAATGCCTTGATTCTCTCAACTGCGCTCCTCACAGTTTCTTCTCTTAGATCTCGCACTTCCTGCAGAGTGCTTGGCACTGCTTGTAACCCCAGTTAGACTATCCTATGTTGGAGCTGCTGAATGGCTTCGACAAGCTTCCCTACTTGTATTTCTATTGGGTCTTCTTCCATCTGTTCTAAACCCGTCACAGAGCGAAATGCTCTAATGAATTCTTCTTTAACTCCAATCTGCTATCCGAGCAATTGTTCCTTCTCCTTCTGTATCTGTGCTCTATCCTCTTCAAACTTGGCTTGGATGTCGTCTCTTTTCTGTTGCGTAACCTGGCGTTGTTCTGTGGCTTCCTCTTTTGCTTTCTTTAAGGCCTTTGTGGCCTGCTCTTTTTCTTCCTGAACATGACGAAGGTGAGCTTCGATCGCATTTGCTATTCGTCGGAGCTGAGTAGATTCGTCTCCCAACTTTGTTCCTTCTAATGATGGAGGCGTGATAGACACTACGCGGCTAGAGTGGAGGGCTTGTTGTACCCCTTTCAGCTCTGCTTCAATTCTTTCATAGATGGTCTCTTGTTTGGCTTCATTGCACTGTAAGATATATTCTGAGGTATTTGAGACAACGATGATAATGAAATCTATGTCATCCATCATGAGCACAGTCTGCATCTGTGGTTTAGTAGCTTTATACTTCTTCCGTGATGTAGGTTTCATGGGGGAAACCTTTCTTTTCTTGAAGGTCTTAGCTTCGTCAATAGGGTCCCTAGGCGGTGTTAGTTTGCATTATTTCTACTCGTCTTCTTCTTCTTTGTCTTCTTCGTCATCACCTCCCCCTCCAGGTGAGTCTGAAGCAATCTCTTTTGATGCACTGTTCAGCTTCTGTACCTCTTCCTTTTTCTTCCTTCTGCTACTGCTGGGTGCATCATACTCTTCGTGAGTGACCAGATGACTTCCGATTAGGTCGAGGTCGGACAGTTATGCCTGCTCGACAGGTACAAGGAGATCTGCGGGCCACTCCTTAGTTATTTATTCCATGTCTTTCTCAGTGAGCTTGTAGTAAGATTGGAGCTCTTCTTTATGTTCGTCTCCTCGCGCAGTGATATAAATAAAATGTTTATCTGCGTGGAACTTCACAAATGGTCTGAACCTGTGCAGGGGTATTTGGTGTCATGCGAGGGGAAGACTGAATAGCCCTCTTCAACTGCAGGTAATAGGTGTGGAACATCACGTTTGACTGCCATTGTTTAGCCATGTCGCTCAAATACCAGAGCGTGGTGAACTTCACAGCTAAGGGTTCTGATGGCTCAATCTCAGGGAAGGTCACACCTTCTGACATTGCCCAAGAAATGAAGGCAATGAGGATGCACAACCAACTAAAATGGAACTCATATCCTTGATCCTGAGCTTCGCGACAGTCTTGCTCTAACTAGTTGACAAGGAAGCTCGCCCACTTCATTTGTAGCCCTTCCACGCATTTTCCTGCGAGGTCAACGACAAACCCCATGACTTGCGTGCGTCTGTTCTTCCTTACTAGCTTACCAACAATCAACTGGTAGGATAGGCGCACTGCACCGCTCTGGATGGAGGCTACCTTGTAGCCCCGCTTCCCTTTTTATACATCGCCATAAGTGTCTTTGATTCTTTGTGCCAGGGCAAGATCTGTAGCCTTTCCTGAATAAAATTCTTGTGGGTCTGGTCCTTGCATGCTTAGTCAGGTGATCCGATGGATCATCTCCAGATCTACGATGATGCGTTTGTCCAACTACAAATAACCACCATGGAAGAATGACAACAGGAGCTTAACTCATGCGTTAACTTCTTGATGTCTTCCGAAGTGGAGTATCTTCATCACGTTCAAGATAGTGGACCTCGCGATGTCCATAGTCTATGGCTGGGGGATGATCTTCAACTTCTTCCCCTTTGTCTTGGTCAAATACTTTTATGGTGCGAGCATGTCATAGATCTTGCGGTCTCCTAGGTTATAGTCACTGATCTTCAAAGTCAGAATCCTCTCCAATTGTTATCTGGCTGTGCGTATCCCCTTCGGGAGGTACGCAGTGATGACTGTGTAGTCAAAGTCCCTCGAGACGCTGTCACGTCTCACCGAGCCAGCCAGAGGCGGGATGTAGACGGGCAGGATAGATGGGATGAGCTTCGCATTCGCTAAGTCATCACAATGCTTTGTTTGTTTCTCTGTCGCATCTCGGGATGGTCCAAATCCATGAGCAGTCGACGGGGATGCTTTCACTCCTCTTGTCGATGAGGCTTGGATTCCTGCGGACATCACCTTCTCGGCCATGAGGTCTATTACGATCTCTTTGATGACTTTTTCTACTGCGCTAATTTCGCCCGACATGCACACTCGAGATCTGATATCTCAAGTTGGTGAACAACACTCAATGTAACAGAACGGATGGCGAGGTCTCAATAATCACTACGCGAAAGAAACTAATTCTCTGTGGGCTCGGATAATCATAATTGGCAAAAGTGTTCTCGGTGCAACGCTCTATGGGATAAATAGACAACGTAGTAACAGAATCATCCAACGAGCAGGAATGCCTCAATCAATGCAATTCCATCTGTGTTTCTAGTCGTTCTAAATGAGTTTCTAGTCGTTCTAGATTGTCATTCTAACGGTCGGGATGCCTCCAACGGTCATATTGCTTTGTCATGGAAAAGTGCCAATTTACGTTGCTTTGATATCCTGGTGAAGTTCCAGTTCTGCAAACCTTCTTTTTGCGGAGTCCTCCCTGGAACTTCCTGTAACTTTTTCTAAATTTGCTTTCTTCTCGCTGAGCTTTCTGGTTCTCTTTCTTGAAATCTGAGTCACTGGTTTCCTTTTTCCATTATCGTTCTTATCTCCTCCTGGCATAGTAACTTCGCACTGTGGAGAGTCTTTTATAGAGTTTGAGGGTAAGATTTCTTCTCTTTCTGGGGTAGGTGCTCTACTCTCTTGTACAGACAGGTGTTTCAAGTCTTCCTGTGTTCTTTCAACTTCGACGTCCAGATCTATGGTCCTTAGTAGTTTCGACTGGTTCTCTTGTTCTTCCAGTAAGTGCACTATTCTCCTAGCCATGAAATCCCTTAGTTCTTTCTTTTTCTGTTCTAGATCCTCCTCTTCTTGTTTCCTTCGTATCTGATCTTTCTCAATCCAGGTTTTTCCTCACAACATAGCAAATGGGGCGCTCTTCTCAACATATTTAATGATCTCAAATTATTCTTCTGTCGAAGTTCCATGAGCACTCATAGATGTCTGGGTAATTTTTCCACATAGGGTTATCAACTTTCCTCTAAATAATCCTATTCCTCCTAATGAAGGAACCATAGCAGGCTTTCTCAAAATTTCCCAAGTTCTTTCTGTCATGATATTTGCCTGTGTTTCCTCATCCAGGACACAGTCTATGTCAAAGTCTCTTATTCTTGTTTCGATGCATTCCTTCTCTTTTAAGATCTCTGATAAGTTGATATCTCTGTGATCGTTCAGGGTTTCTTTCATCTGTAATAATACAGTCTCTGATTCTCTCTATGGTTCTATCATATCCTTAGTTTCTTGGCCTGTCTCATAGTTTTCTTTTCTCATATTCATTTTTTCAAGTTTAGCAATCATTCTAGGGAAATCCAAAACTTCATGTCCAGTAGCCTTACAACAAAGGCAAATAGGACCTCTACCAGGGCATTCCTTAGCAAGATATCTTGGTCTTTTGCAACTATAACAAAGAGTTAACCCTCTCTTTCTCTTGAACGATCCCCAACCTTCCCTGTACCGCGCATTGGGATCACAGTGGTGGGTCTGCAGAAAAATCTTTCTAGAATCCTGCATCCATTTGTTAGCCCAAACATTCTGTCTATGCATAAGAATAACATATGTTTCACTATTATTATCAGATCTATTCATATCAAATCTTCTTTCTTCTAGCTGTACCCTAGTTTTCAGACTAGGACCAAATCTTTTAAACATACATAGATCCATTCTTTCAAAATAAAAATTTTCACTTATCTTACCTTTATTAGAGCACAAAAATTCAAGATCTTACCTCTTTTCTTCAGATCAAACTTCTCTTCTTAGCACAGAGCTTCGCAAGTCATGTAGAATACTGCGCACTAGGGCAACAGATCTACGCATAGAGCTTTCTCTTTTCTTCAGTTCCCAACAATCTCAATTTCATGTCCCGGCAACAGAACCATTTGTTGGCACAGAGGTAGACCCAGGGTTCAATGTTTCAGTAGCGCACCAACAAAACCCTAACTACTAGCCCTTTCGGCAACACCTGCGAAGCAGATGAAGTCTCACCTGAGGTAAAGGTAGGGGGGGTTGTGGGACTTAAGTGTCTGCAACCTAGATGGGACATAGATCTGTGATTACAATACCTTAACAGAGGAATTAGCAGTTAACATTCATTAGCATTTAATCCTTATTTACATCGCAGATCCAAACCCTAATTACAGAACAACGCAGTGTTCAACCAGATTTAACACTTCCAAGCACTTAGGACATAGAAATAGATCAGATCTAGCATTCATTCACATTGTTAAGCACTAAGTTATTATATCAGATGCATCTAACATATATCATTGTACTAAGAATACATTACATCAATAACATAGCAACTATAATGCAGAAAGTAGCCACAACACAGGATATATGTGGTTCACCCCAGTGTGGGGCTACGTCCACCAACTTTTCTCTTCTTTATTGTCTTCTTTCAATCTTCTAGAAGCACAGAGCCATAGGAACCCACTCCGCATAGGACATGAGATTTGCGTGCACCTCGCCATATCCTCCTTCCCCAAGCTAGGTTTAAGCACAAAGCCTTCTTACAAGCTGCACACAAGCTTCTTACAATTACTTACACTTAGCTCTGCAAGTGCTCAACACACAGTAAGCACAAAGCCCTTTTGCAGTCACATAGATCAAACTTTAGCACTTAGCATACTGGCCTCTTCTTACATCACCTACCTAACTATTTATACATTACAAAATGGGCCTAAACATGGGTAAACCCATGGGACGACATCCCATATCTGTTACATAATCCCTAAACCCAAAAATTCCCTAAGAAGGGGCCGAGATTTCGTGGTCTCCGCTTTGCCTTGCGCTCCGCCTTCGACCGGCCTGTTGAAGTCCCAAAATTGGTCAAACCTGTTCAAGGTTCTCCAAAACTTGGTCAAGGGCCAACAAAATTCTAGGATAATTTTTTTTTTATATTGAATCCTCTTAGTATCACAATGTTGTCAAATTCTTTGGGCCCAAGTCTTTTTAGGAACTGTGAAACTCCCCATTTCACTAAGGAGATTATGTGAATTTGTCCAAGTCCACATTTTACTTTAAGGAGTTTGTGTCAATTTGTTCTTATTTCATCAATGTGGATTTTTTTTTTTTTTATGCTAGCTAGTCAAAACAAAGAGATACTTTGGATCTTCTTAATTAGGGTTCATGACCTCCTTATAGTATCTTAATTTTCTTTTATTTTCTAATTTTTTATCACACCACAATTTCTCTTTAAATTTAGATGTAATAATATTTTTAATATTATCATTATTGTGCATAGTATTCTCGTCCTTTATTCCCCAATGATTTAGCGAATGATTTTTCTTGTACATTAGGTACCTAGTCATAGTCATGCTCTCAATGGGAGAAAGACTTAACATTTATGAGGAAGATAGGATAGAGTGTATTATCTTTAATTTTGATATTATAAGTTATAAAACGCTCTTAGATTTGTTCCAACTTTCTCCAAGTTTGTTTAAAGATATTGTAGCCCCATACTTCACAACCATATAAGATAACATTAGTGAGTCTCAAAAAGGAGTTTCTTCTTATCCCATAACTAAAGTTCTCTTGACTTACAATGGTTTTCAAGTCCATAATAAACTTTCCACCCTACATTTATCATTTTCTCAATGCTATAAGCTTGTGATGAAGATGAATTCCTAGATATTTGTATAAAATCACTTCTTCCAAGTTATTGTTATCAAAGTTATTATTATTATATACTAAAGTGATATTTTCAAATTTTATTACCATAACCTTATTTGTCAATATTATATTAATAACGATAAGCATACTATAAAATTATAATTGTTATAAGTAATATTTTTAAATATTTTTTATTAGATTTATTGATTATTTAATTATAAAATTATAGTTGTTAAAGGTAATATTTTTAAATATTTTTTATTACACTTATTGATTATTTAATTTTATAGATTTTAATTTTTAATAAAGGTGACGCATATACATAAAGTTTTAATGCAGTAGACGACTCTCCAATAAAATAATGAATTCATGTTTTCTCATAACTTTTATTAATAAATTAATAATAAAATTGTTTCCTCCACTTGAATTTTTAGTATTAAACACTTTTAATATGAAATAATCGTTATCTCGATATGTATATTATTAAGATTCGAGATTATTTAATTGTTTTATTATAAAAAATTTCTTCTATTTATTATTTGATGACATGCTAGTGTTCAACTATAGTTTGATAGCATGTTAGTTTTTATATATTCATTTTTCCATTGTTTTCTATATAAATGTATTATTTTTCAAAAGAAGTTATTGATATTTTAGAATGTATTATGTGAAGCATGGAGAAAATGCTGGAGAAGTACCGAGAGGGTTCACGTGAAAATAGTATAAATAAGGAGCAAGATACCGAGGTATTTCCTTTCTTAGATATACGTGATAAATTTTAAATGATAAATGTCATAGTATATATTTATTTTTGTTTACTTAGTAATTTTACTATTTTACAGGTAGTATATATTTCTTTTTTCAAGTTTAGTAATTTTATTATTTTATAAAAATTATAGACAAAGTTTTAAAATTAATTTTTAATTATTTTATAAAAATTATAGACAAAGTTTTAAAATTAGTTTTTAATTATTTTATAAATTTAAAATGATGTTTCTTTTTAAAATTATGAAAATAATTAATAACCAATGGAAACTTGAAAGAGATTTAAAAATAACGACTTTGTAAAGGCACTAACTAGTTGTAAGCGATTTCTAGGAGAATTTGTGGATGTACATGTTTATTTTTATGAAACTACATGTTCGTTTCTATCAAACGAATATGGTATTTCGATATTTCTTATATTTGTTGATGTTGATTTTGATATGAGTTACATAAAAATAAGTTAAGTTTATAAACTTTGAATATTTAAATATTTTATTTTGAAGTAGTTTAAGGTTTATGGGTTTAAGTGCATTTCATTGGGGGATGTTTGAGTAGTTTGGATAAGTTTGTTAGTTGGTAGTGAAGTCTTATAACTAATTTGATTAGTAAAGTATTTTAAAAATGATAATTAACTCCATCAGTGTTGTGGTGACAAACATTGTGTTAATATATAGGTAGGCTATAGAACACATGATATTTGAACATAGGTTAGTTGGTTGATAGCGAATACTCATAATTAGTTCAATTGACGAATCATTTTAAAAGTGAATTGTTTGTTGGAGCTTAAGTCCATCTACATCGTGGGGCTAAGCATTCTATTAAGACATAGGCATGCTATGGGTAATACTAGATTTAAACATAGATTGGTTGCTTGGTAGTGAAGGCAAATAACTAGTTCGACCAACAAATCACTCTAAAAGTGACTCACCTTGTTAGTTTAGTTCATTGACGTTTTTGGGTCAAGCATTGTCTTAAGACATAGTTCGACTATGGAGCCCACAAGATTGGAAGATAGGTTGGTTGGTTGGTAGAGAAAATTCAACTAATGTGAGGAACAAATCACTTCAAAAGAATCTTGCTCGTTGGTAATTAAGTCCATTTGCATGGGTTGTCAAGAATTGCATCAAGACATTGGTTAGGGGCGGACAAGATTAAAAGATAGCACGAAAGAGAAAGATTGTGTTGTTGAAATGTCCCTAGATACTTGAAACCATCATTCTTGTCCCTCTACCATCAAAAGTTTGTTGCATAATGGCTAATGTTTATCATTATTCACCACAAAGGAAGTAAGCTTGTTCCTATCAATTTTTGGAGTTTGAGCACACAAAGAGTCCCTTGTAAATAGAGGCTTTGGATCCCAGCTTGTTATGACAAATCCATCTCTCTAGGTGTATGATTGTGAGTCCTTCTTTCCTTACTCGGAGTTAATAGAAACATTTATTTTTTCCACCATAAACTATGTTTGAATGTTAGATTGTATTTTTTTATTATTTATATTGGGTTTGGTATTGTGTTTGCATGTGGTCTTATCTTCTTACATTCACTAATGAGCTTCTCAACACCTATAAGAAATAGGTCATCCACATATAATAGTAATATCACTGGTGCACCATCCACAACCTTGTAGTAAAGGTTAGAATCTTCTTTACTCTTGGTAAAGCCCAAGCTCATCAGGAAACTGTTTGATCTGGCATATCATGCCCTGGGTGTCTGCTTAAGCTCGTACAAAGTTTTTTTCAATCTGCAGACATGAGACTCCTTCTCATGTACCTTGTGGCAGCTCCGTGTACACTTGTTATGACTATTGGAGCAAGTATTTTGTCATAATATTCTCCCTCTTGCTGGGAGAATCCTATGGCCACAAATCAGGCTTTGTAAATCTCTATGCTGCCATCAACATGTTTGATCTTGGAAGTCACCACTGACTTCTCTTCTAGTCTTTGGAACCAAGGCAAGATCCATATCCCAGTCCTTTTGACTGAATTCCTCCTCTATTACTGAAAACAAACGAATCTTCCCAGGAGGTCTCATATCTCCTCAAAGCCTTTGAAGCTTCGATCTATTCTCCTCAACTCATGGCACCTGTCTATCATTCATAGAAGATGTCTCTCTCTCCCATATGAATCTGAGGAGGAATACTTTACGAATGAAAGTCTCTAAGCCACTAACTCTCTTTGAGATCAGGCTCACTCTGAGCCTTCATGCTCTCTCTGAAGCTTGACTCCCTCTGAGTCCATATAATCTTTGGAGCCATCGACTCCTTGTGTGTGTGATGATTTCCTCCGAAGTCTCCTATGAATGGTCCTAGGGAGGCTAATCCACCGTATTGGATCATAAGGGATGACTCCCTATGAACTCTATCTCCTTCTGATCTGGTACTTGGTGAGTTCTCTTGCCTCACCACTGGTGGAGCCATATGTTTCTCATGATATGGCTCATCAATGCTATATATGTTTGCCTTCTGCAAAGTTTCATGAGACCATGTTGGTCTCTTCCTGGTTATTGCAACAATTCTGGGTAGGACCTTGTGGCTCTACTAACTCTTCCTGATGATCTGAAGAATGATCAACTGAACTAGAGGGATTTGTTCAGTCATCTTTGCAGCCTTTTGCTCGTTACAATCAATATCCAGATGAGATACTCAGTATATCACAAAAGTACCTTTCTTCGTCCTCTTTTTCTTCGGTACATGGATGTATGCGGTCGTGTATACAACTTCTTGTCTGGATAGTCTGCTCCATGTCTCAAACTAGATACCATCTAATATGTTTCCTCCTGCAAGCGCCACTATAGCTTCCCTTAGAGTTATCACCCGTGACCTTCCTGGAACACGACCAACAACGAGGGAAAATAGTAAACAAGAATAATACTCTTATAAAAACAATAACAAGAACAATTGTCACAGTAGTTCCTTCTTAGAGCTATCACTTGTGACTTGCCATGAAGCAAAACGAGAAATATCTCTTAGAGGAGATGTTGGTTCATCTTGCAAACAAGTACAATAAGCATTTATATCAATAGTACCCACATGCTACCAAGTAATCATTGTATCTAGCAGTAGTAAAACATTTCAAATATTCTTGTCACAACTATAGTGTTTACTTGTAATGTAACAATTATCAAACTTGATATGTGAAAATTGGAAACTTATCAATTTAATCAATCAAACTTGGAGTGGTTGTTCCTTTGAATGTGTTGGATCTGAGATCCCTCTAGATATATGATTTTTGCTTGAGCAAAAGATCCCTTCTCCTGAAAGCAACGTCAATATAGTGATATAGTTTAAACATATACAAGTACATACCTTTGGCAGGAGTGGCAAACAACGACAATCAACATTAATGAATCCTAAAACTTTAAAAGTGCTCCAACTTGCAGTCTGAAGGTAGCTGGAGATGTGCTAGGGTAGGGTGCACAAAGACGACCAAAATTTAGGCCCAACACTTCACATAAACTTTCACTGCAACTGACACGAAGAAGCTAGCGCTGCAGCTGGCACGAAGCAACTGGCATTGCAACTGGTACTGTAGACCTAGGATTTTATGAGAAAACCCTAATTTCTCAACTTCGGAAAATTGCAGATCTGATCTAGGGAAAATATGTGCCCTACTAAGGAGACCTTCTTGGTAGGTTTAGTAAATGCTCAACGATCTTGACAAGGGGGGAAAATGAGGATCTTCCTTCCAGCGGTTAGATGGTTACAAGGGAAACTAGCTCTGATACCATGTTAAAATTTTTTATGCTCATTTAACCATAGACATTGTCACATCATTGTCACCTAACCATAGGCATTCACTATGCCACCCCCGAGCACACTAAGTTTTTTTTAGATAGAATGATTCCGTCAAGTCGAGACTAGAACCAACAGATAAACCCTAACCAGAAACACCACTGCTACAACAACAACACAATAACAAGAGAATGTAACTCTACTAATAGAAATGTACCTTTACCAAGAGAAGCACACAAGAGAGATACCAGAAAGACTGAGATTGCACCACCCTCTCTAGACTTGTGCCTCCTTCTACTGCAACTACAACTGCTTCTCTTCAAACTTGCACCCTCCTTCTGCTGAGTGAGAGTATGTACAAATGAGGAGCACCTAGCCTTTATTTATACTAGTCTGCCAAGGTGTCTTTTCATGTGGGGCCGACCTCACTTTCTGGAGCCTTTTAATACTTTATTATTATTCTCTTTGGGCCGAATTCTCGTCTAGGGTTTTCACACATCTGTTTAATGGTTCTCCTACTTTCGAAATATTCTATTCTAAGTACAAAGGTTACACTTGGAAGTTAATACTTCCCGTAGCTACCAAAACATCAACAACAATAACGTTTGCATACAACCTTATCAATGCAACTCTCATCTCGGAGGGAACTTTTAGCTCTTCTAACCTATTCAAAAGGTTGGTCCTAGGCATAGTGTCAAAAGCTTTCCTAAAGTGAACGAAACAACAAAGGAGATTGGTTTTATTGTTGCGACACTCCTCTGTAATGATCCTAAGCATGATAATGTGGTCCATAATTGAATGATAACCTCGAAAACCAACATGACCTTTAGCTCTTTTTTCTTGGATTTCTAGCCATATGAATATATTCTTTTCTAAAATACTTCCATATAGCTTGGATAAAATGGGGCTAATCATAATGGTCCTATAATTAGAGGGATTTCTTTTATCCCTACTTTTAAAAATAGGAACATTGAGGATTTGAGTCCAAGGTTTAGGGAAGCCATGCTTGATTTATAAATTAAAGAGCTTGTGTTTGTCAGGTATTATAATAGGCCCTCCAATTTTTAATATTTCATCTTGGTATTCCTCGATGTCCTTAGCTTTCCTGTTTGCAAGTTTCTTAATGCAAAACTTTATGTTTTCTATAGAATTTTTTTTTTTCTTCTTCTTATATCTGTAGGACATTATGGGATTCATAAAGATTTTTAAGCTAGGAAGTCCTATCTGTCAGGGGAATCATAGCATTTTCTTCAGTGTTACGAGTCTGAATTTGCCTCCCAAATTTCTTAGGATCTAGCTAAAAAAGGTGAAAATGGTTCTCTTGATTTCTACTTTTATGTAGTGCATATTTTTCTTTTAATTAGGGCTTGTATCTATTAATCTTATCATATTTCAAAGACTCATTAAAAGCATACCTAATGGCTTTTCTAACAAGTTTATACTCATTATCATACCAAGGGTTGGTAATTGTATTCTTCTTTTTACATAACACTTTGATAGAGAATTTTTTGATGGAGGTAGAGAGGATTGTTGTAAAATTATGCTAAATTTCTTCAATATTGTTTTTACATGACAGAAGATTTAATTCGATGTTTAAGTCCTTTAAAAAGAGATCAACTTTATTTTTATAAAAAAGAAGATGCCTTTGGTTATCAGAATTATCTTCAAGTGGTTTTTTCTGCATGATAAAGTTTAGAGTTAGGGTTAAATGTCTATGATCGGAGTTAGGCTCATGGTCGTTACTGCAAAACTTGATTAGCTGAATACCATATAAATTCTCGGTCAAGTCTTCCTAATTTCTCTTATATCTATTAGTTAAAACAAGGTCCTCGTCTAGCCACAAAGGATCAGGGCTGGAATCGTTGCTTAAGATAATAGCTTTATTAATTGCAGTTCTATCATTAAAGTCTTGTAGTAGGAGGATAGTACCTTCATTTCTCACACTGTAAATATCTTTGTTCCAAGATTTTATATGGACAATTCTTATCTAGATTGTTTTTTGTATAAAAGGTAGAATTAATAGACACAAAATAACAAATTGTTATATGCATCTTCTTAGCATTGATATATGAAATTTCCACTCGAATGAACTGATTGAGAGGGTCTTTTTAATGAAGACAAATGTGAGAGGGAATGTTTGTTCTTATGTAACAAGTTATGCCTCCAACCCCTCTACCGGAGGATTTCTTGTTGCATGTTGACCACAATATATATCCATCTATGGTAAGGACCTTATATTCCTTATGCTCCCAATTTTCAACTAGAATTATAATATCAATTTCACTTGGGATCCAACTTAATATAGGGCCTTTGTTCCAAGGAATGTCCCGACAGCTCCAATAAAGGATTATATTATGATTGTTGGACACACAAAATCAGGGTTTAAGCTTGTAGTGCATATTATCGTTAATATGATACATATATAAATACATCGATGTTGATGTTTGGATTTGTATTCCAATACATCTCTTGGAATCCCGACTTATGTTATAGTTACTTCACATTTCAGATTCCTATGCAAGTCACTAATACCATAACTCATCCAGGGGATCAAATTTTGCTCAAAATTCAAAGTGCTCGGAATTGCTTCAAATCGAACGAGAGCGTAGGCCTCGTAGTTACAAACCCAACGCAGCTCGTTTGGGTTCAAACGGATGTCGAGAGCGAGAGATATCACGTTCTGTTCAAAATGACAAACAGGGAAAAAAAGGGATGCTGACTGTAAAGTCCGCACGGACACTGATGTGGCAGGCCGTACGACACATGGCAGGCAGTTGTGTGGACAGTTGGCATGTGACATGGCTTGTTTGTAGCGAACGGGATGGCGACACGTGGGCCAATCAATGGCTGTCACATGTCACATATATATTGGTTTAAAATCTTTGCAACTATATCGCGCGACATCATGGCAGGGAAAGAGACTTGGGAAGGGCCGCCAACCGGCGCGCCACCATTTGGCCATTGTTATATATATGGCATTATATATATTTGAATTTATTTATGTGTATGGTTTCCGCGGGGCCTGGGCTGGGGCTTAGCCCCAGCCCTCGGTCGTATATACAATACATATGACCATTGTTATATCGTTGGCGCATGCGCGCGGATTTGCGTTTTGATTTGGCTTCAACGGTTATACAAACCAACGACCTGCCACTTGTCCATTAGCCATTTTCTTTTAAAATGGAGCCCATTTTTGCACTTGTGCGCGGTCATATGGGTCACACGACCACAACCTTGGCGGTTAGGGGCTAGGTGTGCCCATAACAGTCCTACAGTTCGCACCGTTTGTGCGATTGAGCCCGGTGCTGGGTTTTAACGCTTAAATGCACGTGGGGGGCTAGGTTGAGCCAACAAGGGTGCATTTTAGCGATCAAGAGACAACAAGTTTGAAGGGGAACTTCTAGGAAGTCTATCTTCTTCAATTTTTGGCCAAACGAGGTGTCGAAAAAGCCCAGCTAGGGGTTTTTGGACGTTTTGAAGCCATTGGAGCTGTCTATTTGACATTTTGAGCATTGTAAAGCACATTTTTGAGCAAATAATACAAGAGATCCATTGGAAGCTGGACCAAGAAATGTAGCCCAAGAGAAGGGTGAACTCCTTTATCATTTGTTGTGTTATGTGTTTTCTGTTCACTGTTTATTGTTGTTGTTTATATGCATCTTGAATGAGTAATTTATATAAAAGTTGTGTTGCAAAATTGATCCATTTGCATTTTAACACATGAATTGAAATCTTGCAAATAATTTCAAGAATACAAGTCTTCTTCATTTTTAGATCAATAACCCTAGAGGATTAGGTTTCCAATATTCCCCCCCTTAAGTTGAAGGGTTGTATATGAAACCAAGGTGTGAGCTGAAATCTGAAAGTGGGTAGCTGAAATCTGGAGTTGTTGATGGTTGAAAGTGCTCTATGAACCTTGTGGTTTTGTGATGACCACAAACCAAATGTAGATGGTGGTTTAGGGAAGACCATAAACAAATTTGGTAGTTTAAGGATGACCACAAACTATGAAACCCTTCTGTAGGTTCAATGGCTCTTAGAACAGTGCCAAGTTAGCTAGAAGCTGGAAGTTGGTGTCTTCTGCTAATTGGAAGTGCTCTTGAATATTGGTTTAAACATGACCATAATTTGAATGTCTTCTACCAAGTGGAGTTTTAAGGAAAACTACAAACCATTGTCTATCAGAAGGTGTAAGTCTTCTACTAAGCGATGGTTTAAGGAAACCACAAACCAATCACGCTCGCTTATTGTTGCTCGACTAATAGGACTTCGAAACTTGAATCTAGACTGTCAATCATTGATGTTGTTCCCCCTTGTCAGGGACAAAGTGAGAAGATGAAATTTTTTCCACAGCAAGATGTGTCAATATTCAAGTGCAAATTCTTCGGAATGATTGAGATATCTTCTTGGCTATTGATGACCATCGCCAAGAATTCATCCACCCATAGTGGTTCTTTACTCTTGCAGATTTGTTGTTGTAAGAACATTTTCTTGAAGGGTGATTGTGCTTTCCACAATGCTCGCAAGGATGAAGATTGAAGCACTGATCTTCAATGTGGCCAACTTTCTCACAATGTTTGCACTTCAGAATCCACTCTTGATTTGGAGTAGGTGGATATGAACTTTCTTGTAGAATTCCAACACTATGGAATTGGATCGATTTGGTATAATCAGGATTATGAAAGGTGACATCCTTTTTTGTGCTTGTTATTTTTTATTTCTTTCAAAGGTCTGATGATCAACTTGGAGAGAGGAAGAGGACCTGTACATGAATCTGAAGCTTTCTCACTGAGTTTCTCGTGAGCTAGTTGTTGATCTGAATACACAACATCATCTTCATCGTCTTTGAAAAGAGGGTTCTGAACAAGTACTAGTTTGAAATCTTGTCGCAGATTCTGTTTTTCAAGTGCATTGTGGAGAAGTCGAGTCTGAGTTTGCAATAGTGCTTCTTTGGCTTGCAAAACTTGCAAGCAGGTCACAACATACTGTAGAGTGGTTTTGTCAATGGTGAATACATTGCCAACAAAAGAGAGGATTAGAGTTTTCAGTAACTCTAACAGTTCCTCAACTCAAGCCATTTTGACAGTCACTTATACTTTAAGGGTTTCTTGCAACTCCACCCTTTCACAACAAAAATTTACAATGCACACTTAGCTAATGAGGGTGTCTGACTTCTACCAAAAATGCACCCGTTTATAGAAAAACACAATTTCAAAAAGTACAAGTAACTTTAAAAAAAATTGTTTGCAAGTATAGGCCGATTCTAGAGGTCTATGAATCTTGAAGATTAATGTGTTGTTTGATGTCAAGTGGAACTACCAAACTAAGCTGATGTGTTCTGGAACTCCTTCTTGGAAGGCACCAATTGAGATGCTCAAATTGATAAGGCACAATCTCAACACCTCTTAAACACGACTAGTAGTTGAAGATAGGATGCGTGTGCCCTTACAACTTTGATACGATGTCAAGGAGCTTAAAAAGCCTGCATGCAGCATTCAGGGAGCTTAATGAACAATGCACTTCCAACATTAACGAAATTGAATGTAAACAAGGGGAATTGAAAATTCACATTCGCCACACCAGGCACATTGTGGTGTGGCACATTGTAACACCAAGACTCATAGCTTCAACTTGAGGAGCTCTTTGATGTACAGTCTGAGAAGCAGACTCTCCTGCGATATGGTTATATTGGTTATATATTGTTCCAACAAAGGTAGTGAAAGGACCCGAATATATGATGATCCGACAACTGTCACCACTCAACAATTTTATAATAGTCCACGGTGGAGTTGCTTCATAAACTTCTCTCGGTTACTAGGTGCAGTGGAGGGTCGATTTCCACATATAATTCACACATGGGATATTATGAATGCAATGATGCCACTTGTAAGAAACGCCTACACAACAATGATGTGCATGGGAATGCAAAGAGAGTAAGGGTTTTACTCAGCTGTAAGTGTAATGCTTCGGTCCCTTTGGGCATTAGTCTGCGCGGTAGTTCGCCCTGAAATGAAATCCTGTGTACAAGAATACTCTCCATCCCATATCGACTAAAATGAATAAAACCTAATTCAATCACCTCAATAATCGTAATTCTCATGAAACGTTGCACATTCAATTTGGTTGTAGCAATACGTTGAGTCGCAGCAAGTACCCAATGGTGCCGCGTATGACTTGTACCGGCGTTGTACAGATGTGTACATCCTCCTAGAGGGA
>JZKD02S1631725.1:1047154-1069543 GCA_000966675.3 Picea glauca | reverse complement strand
GCTTCACCTGAATCAAATGCCAATAAATAATGTGGTTAAGATCATGTACATACTTTTTCAGCAAAGAGACATGAAATACATTATGCACATTCATGGAAGCAGACAATGCAAGCATGTATGCAAGTGATCCTATTCTATCAAATATCTCAAATGGACCACATAATCTAGCCATTATCTTTGTACAACTACCCAACTTCAGTGAACTCTTCTTGGGATTCACTTTCAAAATAACATGCTCCGCCACTTTAAGTTCTCTAGCTATCGTGTTCTTATCTGCATAACGTTTTTGTCTATCTTGAGATGCCTTTAAATTCTTCTTAATTCTAACCACCTGGTCTTCCATATCCTTGAACAATTCTGTCCTAGGTAGAACTCTGTCTACTGGGTTGTCCCAACTCATTGGAGTGTTGCATTTCCTACCATACAAAGCTTCAAATGGGCTCATTTTCAATGAAGCTTGATACCCATTATTATAGGCAAACTCAACCAAGTGTAAGTAATATTCCCACTTAGATGGCTTATCCATCACATACATTATGAACGTGTCTTCAATTACTTGGTTGAATCTCTCTGTCTACCCATCTGACTGTGGATGGTATGTTGTGCTAAAGTTCATATTTGTACCAAATCATTTAAACAATCCCCTCCTGAAATTTTAAGTAAACTTTGTATCTATGTCTGAAACAATTGCCTTAGGTATCCCATGCAACATAACAATCTCCATCATGTAAATTTATGCAATATTAACTGTTGTATGAATAATTTTTACAGGAACAAAATGAGCAACCTTTATCAATTTATCAACCACTACCATTATTGAATCATGTTTCCTTGTTGTCCTGAGCAATTTAGTTATAAAGTCAATGATTACCACTTCTCATTTCTTCTCTGGAATTGGTAATGACTGTAGCAAACTCGCTCTATGTCTATGCTCATCCTTCACTATCGGACATTCCATACATCTGGTAATGTAATCATCGACATCTTTCTCCATTCCTAGCTAAAACAATTGGCTTCTCACTGCTGCAATCATTTTTCTGGTAATGAGGATGTCCAACAAATAGAACATTATGCATTTCTCTTAATACCAAATTCCTAAGTGCTCTGGAACTAGGAACATAAATTCTACTTTTATACATAAGTAATCCATGTTCCTTCATCTCATATTCTTTATATTTCTGCTGTACATTTTCCCGCTGTAAGCTTTATTTTACCTATAAGTAATGATGAGCTATAATAGAAACATCTAAAATTCTTCTCTTCAAATCTGACTGATGCATACTAATGGTTGTAGCATGCATGAGATGTACTCTTCTAGTCAGTGCATCTCCAAGATTATTTTCTTTTCCTTTTATATGCTTGATTTCAAAATTGTATTCACTTAAAAATTCCAGCCTTCTCATTTGTTTGGCATTCAAAGTTGGTTGTTCAAAAAGATATTTCAGACCACTATGCTCTGTTCTTAAATCAAAACTCTTTCCCATGAAATAATGCCTCCACATCCTCAATGCATGAAAAATGGCGACAAGATCCAAGTCATGTGTGGCATAATTCCTCTCATGTTCTTTAATATTTCTGGACTCATAACCAATTACATGTTCATTTTGAGTGAGGACTCCACCAAGTCCTTCCTTGCATGCATCTGTACATACCACAAAACTTTCATTTGGGTCAACAATCTTTAAAATAGGTGCACTAGTAAGTAATTCTTTCAACAAAGTAAAGTTATTTTCACACTCAACTGTCCATTCAAATTTATTTCCTTTCTTTTGCAAAGAAGTGATGGGATGAACAATCTTAGAGAACCCTACTATCAATCTTCTATAGTAACTAGTTAATCCCATAAAAAATATAACTTCTGAAACATTCCTGGGTGTTGGCCATCCTCTAATGGCTTCAATCTTATATGTATCCACTGCTATGCCTTTTTTTGAAATAACGCGTCCCAAATAATGGATTTGTTCTTGGTAAAAAGAACACTTACTAAGCTTGGCATACAACTGATGTTCCCTCAACACTTGCAATACCAATAGTAAGTGATGTTCATGCTCTTCCTCTGACTTAGAATAAATAAGTATGTCATCCAAGAATACTATGACAAACTTATCCAAATAATTTATGTATATTCCATTTATTAAGAATATAAAGACAGATGGTGCATTGGTCAGTGAAAATGGCACCACTACAAATTCATAATGCCCATACCTGGATCTAAAGGGTGTCTTATTGATGTATTCTTCCTTGATTCTTACCTGGTGGTATCCTGATCTCAAGTTTATATTTGAAAATATCTTTTACCCTCTTAGTTGATCAAAGAGGTCATCAATTCTTGGTAGAGAGTATTTGTTCTTCACAGTGGCTTTATTCATCTCTCTAAAGTCAATGCACAACCTCAATGTTCAATCCTTCTTTTTGACAAAGAGTACTAGTGCTCCCCAAGGTGAAACACTTGGGCGTATGTACCATTTCTTCAACAATTCTTCCAACTGCATTTCCAATTCTTTTAATTCTGGTGTACTCATTGTGTAAGGTGTTTTTAATAATGGGGAATCTCCTGGTACTAAATCAATAGATAAATCTATCTACCTTTTTAGTGGCAACCCTGGTATTTCTTGGAATACATCTTCAAACTCTTGTAGTACCAAAATATCTTCAAGGCTTGTCCCTTTTGTCTTTTTTGGCTCCTCCACATGGGATGCATATAATTGACATCCTTTCCTGAAACATATCTTCATCTTTAAGGTTGAAATCTCCCTTATAGAAATGGGTCTTGGAATTCCTTTCACAATGCTATGTTTTCCTTATTCAGCAAGACATGTAAATGTATTGTTATGACAATCTAGGACAACATGATGTTTTTCCAACCAATCAGTTCCAATTAGAATATCATAAGATCTCAATGGTATAATATTTAGATCAACATTAGTATTCACTTTGTTAAACTTATGGGACAACCTCTGACCATCTCATTGATCCTTCTTTTGGTTCCAGTGGCTAGTTGAACCAAACTTTATTTTTCAAGCTTATTTTTCTCCAAATATAATCTATCCACTATTTTAGGATCAATGTAACAATGGATTGCTACTGAATCAATTAAAATAACAACATGATGATTAATGATCTTACCTTCCACCTCGATCATATTGGATTGGTACTCTGCTAGTTGATCTTCTAAGGTTGCATATATTTTTCCCATGTCTTCTATTGTTGTAATCTCTTGGATGTTGTGCATGATATTCACTTTGTCTTTTTTGTGAGGGCAATCCTTGTATAGGTGATCTTCTTTGCATCCTCAACATTGGATTGGTGGTCACCCCCTTTTTTCCAAGGAGCCTTCTCTCTTGGATTCATCTTTAGTAGGTTGGTCTTGTTGATTTTTATTTGGGCTATTTATGTTGAAAGGAGGTTTGAATCCTTTCTTTCTCTGATTAGACTTCTCTTTCTTCTTATTCTTCCAATCTTTCTGCAAAGATTCTTTGCCCATTCCTTCCTCATATAGGTACTTATCATTCTTTATGGTCTCAGTCAAAGTACATGGCTCATCACATTTCATCTTCTCTTTATAAAATGAAGGCAGTCCACTCAAAAACCTCTATATTTTCATCATCTCATCCTTTATAAATCCCATAGACTTTAGTAGTCCCAAGAACTTATTTTCATACTCTTCCATGGTCATGCTTCCTAGCCTAAGTTCCAATAACTCATGCATTTTTTTTTCATACTAGTACTCTGAAAATTACTCCTTCTGCAAATATTTCTTGAATTGCTTCCAAGTGAACCTGCTCTCATTTATGTGCTCAACTTGTTTAAGTTGATCCCACCACATAACATCCTTTCCATGAAAATGGTAGGTGGTAATTTTGGCTTCGATGTTAGATGAGTAATTTTGCAAATGAAAATACCTCCTGAGTTCAAGTAACCATGCTTCGACATCATCTTCTCTTTCTCTTTCTCTTTCACCATCAAAGGATGATGGCTTAAGCTTCCGCATCTCTCCTTGCAAATTGACCAATTCACGTCTTCTTCTTTGGTGCCTAACAAGGGACACCTTTGGACTACTTATGGAATTTTTAGATGCATAAAATTTCTTTGCTAAGTGAGATGAGTGATTTCTACGAGTTATACTAGCACTTCTGGAATAACCAACGCTTCTGTAGTTATCTCTTCTTTCATGATATCTGTCCTCTTTCTATTGTCTTCAGTTTGATCCATTATTTGCTTGCATTTTCAATTGATTTAGGCTTTGCATCACTTGAGAATTTATTTGATTTTGTTCTCTTATCATCCTCTCATTGTTTCCTTTGTAGCTATGTACTTCATTTCTCAGGCTTCCCACAGTCTTTATTAATGTTTCTTGCTCCCCTCTGTCATGGTGTCCATTTGATTATTTATATGAATTACCAAAACTGATATTTTGTCCTTTGGATTATTTATCATGACTGAAGACTCCCTCTCCTTCCTCCATTTCTTGAATATGCATTATTATCTTGAAATGATATGTTTATACCCCCCTAATTCTGCGAAATGTGCAAGCAATTTGTTTTGTTAGAAATATGCATACCATAAAAAATTTCCAATTAATGATACATGTCCTTTTTTTTTCTACTCAATTTATGAATATTTATATCACTATTCTACAAATTATAATAATTTCTGGTTGTTCTCATTTGAATCAAATTTCCAATGATTGTACTCATGCCCCAATCCGATCTCAGTGCAGAAATTTATGGCTTTCTGAAGAAACCACTTTTACCCCATTTGTGTATTTTCTCCATTGGTGTAATTTTATTGAAATACCAACTTCAGTCAACTGCAGAAGAAACCCTGTCAAGAACTATATAAACTTTTATATGAAGAATAAATAATAATAATTAAAAATGATTCACAACAACTCTCATATTTGCAACATGATTCTCTAGTAAAAAATTGTAGCAATCTGGAAATGACCATTTTGCCCTTTTTCATGCCTTTTTCCAGACTCCGAATTTTTAACAAAATGGTATATCTACCAATTTGCACACTTTTGAAATTTTTTCACTAAACCAAAGTTGTTTGTCTTGATGAGTGTATAAAATGTTGAGTAAATAAAATTTTACAGTTTTGTGACCTGGGGCACTTTTCCTCCTAAAATCTCAAAAATCTAAAAAACGTGGCCCATAATAGTGGATTTTGGCCTATTTCAGCACCCCCATTCCAATCCCCTTATAATTTATTCAGTTCCCTCATGAGTTATTTCTGTGTCTACTTGCTCGACATTCTCCATGAATTTCAGCTTAATCTGGGCCTCTGTCAATGATCTGGACTCATACCTTTAAAAACCACTATTTCACAATTTCTGACAAATCTAAGAAAAAATGGAGAATGACCCTCTCTAACACTTTTGTAGATATCTCTGCGGATAAAACCCATAAGTTTCATCCCAATCTAATGTAATTTGCTCCAGTTTTGGCCAAAATAAGAAAATAGCTCTAGACCAAAATCAAGATTAATCCTAATCGTCGATCTTCTTGTCATATCAATCCACCAAGATTGACGACTCAGATTCACCTGGAGCCTTTCTTAATAGTCGAAGTTCTTCTCCATAAGAGTCATATTCCACTCAGACAAGCATACTCTGATCATGCATACTTCGACGGATCTGACGACCCTCGGAGTCGAAGATCAACGACTCTGATTACTTCAGAGTCTGTACTTACAAGGCATTTAACCCCCCCGCCTTCTCCTCTTCGCACTAGGTATTCATGTGGGACCCACAGAGGTCTATAGCTGAGATTGCATCTCACCCACCTATCAAGCCTGCAACTCAGATCTCTCCTCGGAGTCCCTTATTGCCAGATTCTGTTAACACATCCTCTCTCTAGGCCTCCAACAACCCTCCTCCGATGAATGACTAAGATTACTTCTCGACTATTCGTCGATCTACGATCCAAATTGTTTCTCGGAGTCTCCCCATCAAATTTCCTCCACCTCAGGCATTTAAGGCTACTCTGACCATCGAACTCTGACGACCCCTCTGCATCTAATGGTCTAGATCGCTCATGTATTGATCCAGGTGGATATTGGTGGCCACCCACCTATTCCACTTGGACCCCCACCATTGCTTCTTTCAGTTTTTCAATTTTCGCATAGTTTACTATTTTTAGCAGTTTTTTCGGGTCCTGAACTTTTGGGGCCATTTTGAGGCCCTAAATGATGTTTTTTTGGGTATGTTGTTGTCGCAAAATAGCATCTAATGATGCTATTTTGTCTTGAGCGTTGTAGGCCTCGGATAGATCTTTCCAACGAGCTATCATACACCTAAAACGAAGATCGTATGCAAAAGTTACAACCCCAGGAAGTTGATGCACCAACTTACCCAAACGGGGCCCACATGACTTTTGGCGCTTCATCTCCCAGGGTTAGGTTGTTGGATGTCTAGGACTTTTGGCATTCCCGTTTATTGTAAAAGGGCCTTCAGAGCCTCATTGTAATCATCTTCTCACGAATGCGAGTAGCGGCCACATCTCTTCTCAGAGATCAGCTACCAGCGCCCTAGCTAGTTTATTTCCATTCTGTCTGTAAGCATATTTCAATCATTTATTATTAATGAAATGAAGTCTTATTTCCGCTGCATCTCTGTGTATATGTATATTTTTGTATTTCATTGTGTTCCTACATAAATCCGGATCATGTATACACCCTGATAGATCAACGATCCTAGTTGCTTCAGATATTCTTCCATTGGAGTCTCGTTGCAACCCAGTTTCAAAATACTTTGATGACCCTCCTCCGATGAACGACCGAGATTAGTTCTCGTTTATTTGTTGATCTACGATCTAGATCAGTTCTTGGAGTCTCCCCAATGAAGTGCCTCTACCTCGGGCATCTCAGGCTACTCTGACCACCAGACTTCGACAACCCCTCTTCATCTAACGATCCATTTCTCTCCTGTATACACCCTGATAGATCAACAATCCTCACTGCTTTAGAGCTTCTCCCATCAGAGTCCCATTGGAACTCAGTTCTAGAATACTCTGATGACCCTCCTATGACGAATGATCGAGATTACTTCTCTGCTATTCGTCGATCTACAACCTAGATCGCTTATCGGAGTATCCCCATCGGAGTGCCTCCACGTTGGGTATTTGAGGCCACTTCGACCATTGTACTCCGACGACCCCTATGCATCCAATGCTCTAGATCGCTCCTGTATACACCCCGATAAATCCACGATCCTCGCTGCTTTGGAGCTTCTCCTATCAAAGTCCCATTGCAACCCAGTTTCAGAATACTTCGATGCCCCTCCTTTGACGAACAACCTGGATGATATTGCCACATCGATTCAACAGTTGAGATTGTCTTGACCAAAAAACGTGGGTTTTACTCCAGGTTAATAGTCCTATCTCTCGATCTTCGCTATGGTGGACCCCATGACATAAACGTTTATGCTCGATATAGGATTCCATAGCTCTCTCTTCATTGCACACATGTAATGTAAGGTTCCCTTTCATTAATAAACCCTTACATCAAGCATTTCTCCATGCACGTGGGATATAGAAATAATGACAATCGCATATCAACGACGGAAAACCCATGCAATGGTCAGATTGACGGTTGTTGAGCGATGATTTTCTTGTCAGGAATAATTGTCACTTATGTTGCTCTGATTGTGATGGAGGAAATTGTCAGATTCAACTTGGATTTGGTTTATAGGGGCTTAAGACATGGTTTAAACAACAAAACTCCCCCTCTGACGATTTTCAAAACCATTAATTGATTTCATTTCCAGAACTTATGTCACAACATGTAGCAAGCCCTTGAAGGCTTAGTGTTTTAAACCAACATATCTGATACCAATATGTAACGTACCAAACCACCCATAGTGTTGACACTCAGAACTGAAATGGGTTGCAACAAATCAATCTCGAGGCAACCTCGAACCACTTTGGATTGGAAGGCTGCCCTCCCCCAACCCGAGAGGGATCTCTCGAAAAATGTCACAAAATAAATTGAAGTAAGCGTGAAAACAGTGGGCAGATTTATGGGTGAATGATGGTCTTGGATTTTTGGAGTTTGGGGGTTAAACCAGGGAAATGGTCCATTGGGCATGGAGTCAAATGAAAACTGAAGAAAGGAGACAATAACAGAAATCAAATAACCTGCGGAAAGTGAGGCAAAGAAAGTCTATCTTTCAGCGCTTTGATAAATCATGATGCGATAGCGGAAAGAAAAAGGAAAGGTCGATGTAGCAAAGGATATATGCAGAATTCTGAAAGTGTAGGCTGGTCTTACACCCGCTGATAGCTGGTGCAGAGGAAAGACATCAAACAATTACAGAAAACCCAAATCCATTCGTTATAGTAGTGGTCGTACTAAAGTATAACGAATCCCATCAGTTAGAAGAAAACGAAATGTAATGCAGTCGTGATGGATTAAGGAAGACATAAACAATATGGTAAGACAATATCAACTGCGAGTAAGGAACACATAAATGAAGTCCAAACAGATTTAACACAGCTGAAAGAAAAGAAGAACATGCTGAAAGAAATCAACCGTGATGAATCTCACAGTCTCAAGCAAAAATCGTCTTTATTACTCGAATCTGGTTTACAAAAACTCAGTCATTACAGTGAAACCCTCTTCGAAAGAGGTTTCCCCCCAGTGTTGCGCTCATGCGCCTCCTCTGGTCTGTCACATACATCAGTCTTTTAGAAAAGAAAAAATAAAACTCTTGGCGTTCCAGGAATCTGAAACGGTTCCTCTTCATGGGATCTGCGAACGCCAGGCGCGTCTACCAGAAGCTCTGTTGTTACAAACATTTGTGTGCGCTGGAAAAATGTTGTCATTCTTATCAGTAGTGTTTTTGTGATTATGATCGTTAGCAAATAACCGAATATGGTGGCACTTCTGAACAAATACAAAAGTCACAGGAGGTTGATAATTTGTTTCAATTGATGCACAGGCCTTGCGGATTGCATCTAATCCATATAAGAGTACCTGATAAAACTGGCAGCCACTCACACCATCTCTGTAAAATATAATTCTTAAAGGCTTCTGTCCTGTAGCTTTTCGAAAAGAAATTAAGAGCTCCCTTATCATGCCACCAAATACAGTGCCCCTCACAGGATCCTGCCAGGTCTTAAATGAATCTTGGATCAACTCTTGCCGGTGTGCCTGAGCACATACTAAGCCTGCATACTTTGTGACTTATGGCCACGAAGTTGAAGATATTCCCGCAGGCCATCATAGCTGTTGCACTTTTGTGCTAGCACTTCAGGTGTCAAATCATTTAACAAATAACAGTACTGCTGTAATTTTGCAACAAGAGCATCAAGATTCCAATTTTCTTTTGGAGTTTCTGGACTAATGTTTGCCTCCAGAATATCATCCATGGTAAGTTCTGCATACTCTATCATTTGAGGTCGAAGATTATCAGCTTCAAGAGCATGCCCGCGCTCTATATAAATATGATCACGTTGGCTATTGAGGACTTCATCAAATTCAAATAGTTGTTTCCAGATCTCAAAAAAGTAGTTTTCCACCTTCCTCTGAGCCTCATCCAATGCTTTTGTAAGCATTTTTGACTCTATTGGTAAGTCTTCAACTCGAAACGCTCTCATCAAACCCTGTATGCGATCTCCACCAAAAATGCGAAAGATGTTGTCTTCAAGACTTAAAAAGAATCTTGAGCTTCCCGGATCACCTTGCCTACCACTTCTTCCATGCAACTGATTGTCAATACGCCTTGACTCATGCCGCTCTGTACCAACTACATGAAGTCCACCTGCTGCAATTACCTTCTTTTTCTCCTCTTCTGTATAGATTTTATACTCATAAATAATAGCTTCAAAAGAATTGCGTAACTTTGCAATGACTTCATATTGGATTGGACCCTTCTCGCACGCATATGACAAGCGGTCTTCTGCCTGTAGCTCAGTCAATGATCTCTTACCCCATGTTCTGACAGGCATCTGAACTGCATCCTCAACCAAGGACAAACTATCTTGGGACAATTTGCATGGAAATAGATTTTCATTCACCTTCCAGTTTTTTCTTAGAGGCAATTTTTGTTTTCTTTCAAATTGCATTTCATACACTGTGTTAACAATCCTTAGCATAAGAAGCTCGTGCAATTTCAACTTTGCCATAAATTCTGCATTTCCACCAAGGATGATATCTGTTCCACGCCCTGTCTTGTGCATGCGCGAAATTTCTACAACAGTTGCTTGCCATTTACCCATAGCTGCCCTGAACACTACATCAGATTCATCCTTTCGTATCATCGGTTTATTGGTCGGCACCACTATCACCATTAGCTTATATATACTCTCGAACTCTATACGTTCAGTTGCTACTGTACCAGTCATCCCATAGAGCTTGGGAAACTAGAGAAAAAAAAATTTGATAACTTATTGAAGCCAGTGTAACAGTCTCATTCTGAATCGGTAAACCTTCCTTTGCTTCAACTGCCTGATATAAGCCATCGCTCCATCTTCTGCATGACACGGCCAGTAAACTCATCCATAATAAGAACCTCCTTGCCACGGACAATATAATTCACATCTCTCAAAAATAACTCATTTTCTTTTTATGGCATTCAATACAAATGAAGCCCATTGTTCTCGAGGATTTTACATTCAAAATTTCTTCAGCATCCTCGTATCCTTCCTCAGTTAGCAAGACTGTCTTATGTTTTGGGTCGGTTATGACTTTCAGAGATATACTTGCATCCACCCGGGCATCTTTGGACGAACTAGGGTTTTCTCCTTCCTTAACAACGGAAGGTAAGGTACATTATCATACAACATTTTAGCACTTTTGTACTCAATAAAAATAGTGAAATACTGTACCAGACAAGCGTCTTCATAACAACCGCTTGTACAGTCAAATTTGCCACTGAATCCATGAATATAGTATCCGTAACGCCCTGCCCTTCACTGCCAGGCAACCATGCAGCCACGAGCGCGTCCACCCTGTCAAAATAGGGTTCCGCTACCAACGGTCTCCCCCGAAAGTTTGGCTGAATTGTCAGTCTGAAGGAGCGACGTTATATGAAACAACTGTCTCGAGAGTTCCAATCAGTGATTCTTGCACACAATCAACTTTCCAGACTGGCTTTCTTGGAGTCTCCGCAATCATCTCCGACTTGGCTTGGCATCGGACTCGCCCTCTACCCCTTCGATCTAAGGTTGGAATATTAGGGCCCCTAGAAATACAAGAAACTGAGGAATAGTGGTATTACTTTCCACATTCATCATGTTGGCTATGAATAGAAAACAAGGGCTGCACTTGCACTTGAGCTTTACCAAACCCACACGATAATTTTGATCACTTAGTCGCCTTGTTCTCGTGTGTTGATAGCGCAGTGCTAATCTTGCAAAGAAGAGAAGCCATGTATGAGTTTGTCAACAAAAACTGTAACTTCCGTTGAGGAAGAAGGAAGTAAAGCTGCCCAATCTGCAATCTATCGTCATTGACTATAACCTGGGAGACGTTTTGACAGACATAAAGACCATCAGAGTTACAGATGAAGTGTCCCTGATATTCTCTCAGAATTTCTTGGCTTCTCACCTCTTCAGAGAACTCCTGGATGTTCCTGTCCATCAATATGAGCTTTGCAGTACCTGGCACAGAAAAAGTGGCATTTGAAGAAACGCAACTCCTCATGTTTCGAATTCAGATAAATTTATCAAAACCACTTAGCTTACTATGTGACTGAATACTGGAAACTTGGAAAATATTGATGTCTATATATATAGGAGGGTGTTGACTTCTGGTCGAGTTTCTCGAACAGAGCTCTCGATTGTCAGTCTCACCATTTGGTGAGATATGGAATTTGCATCGTTCAGCGAAGTCTCCCCAACCTGTCTATGAGCTTCACATATACTCAAAAACCTTCGCAAATGATCTTTGTCCTGCACTATTTCTTCAACCAATTTCTCCACAACTTGGGCAGCACAGTCAATTTCGATATCTGTTACAACACATAGGGTGGCCACGCTACTTCAAAACTCACTTCTGAACTGATTTCGAATTCTAATAATTTTTTACTTAATAAAGAGGCATGAAAAATTCACATGCAAAGATCAAGATTCATGCTACAACATAAAATAAATGAATATAATTCCATACACAACAATGACAACCAAGCATGCATATTATACACACGAATCTCATAGATAATAATTGATACACATCATAAATAAATATACATGTAAATGAAACCATGATAGTGAGAATTTATCTTTAATGAAACAAATCACCAATTGGCTACAGACCAAGGATGTTCCACCCAATTGTAGACATTGTTGTTCCATGTCTTAACAACAATCTCACCCCCGATCCAGGGCTATGAATCCACAATGACAGTTCCAGGGTGTCACTCAGCTTCCCAAACCAGTCAACACTTGATCTCTCCCAGGATTCTTAACACATAACAATCCACAGTACACCAACTCTCTTCCCTCCATCCTACACAATCCAAGAGAATGGACCCCCTTCTCTGCCAGGAAGTCCCTCAGGATTTCCACCTCCTTTTATGGCTCCAATGCATATGGTCAAGAATCTCCATGTTGGGACTCTCAGGATTCGCAGCTGTGAGCAAAAATTAACACATGCCAATGCATCTTAGACAAGCAAGCATTAATTCATGGCTGGAATACACCAGCAATCATTACAACCAACCAACAATAACTTTTCTACCAACAATTCGTTTTTCTTTTCCAAGCCGAGATCAAAATGAAAACGAGGAATGATGAATGGATGAAAGAGTGAATGGAGAGAGAGAATAGAATGAAGAGTGTGAACCCTCCAAACATCCCAAAGATGCGTTTATATAATTACTTGGAAATCACGAACTACATAGCCTTCCCCAATATGCTCATGTAACCACTTCTCTCAATTAAAACAATTATGGCTAAATAAAATGTAATAAAAAGACGTATCCCCCTAAGCCTCCTCTCTCATGGAATCATAGCCCCCTATAATTATTTTCCTTGTCCGTCTAGCAGCCAACGATGTAATTTATTATTAATAATGATCAAAACAATATATTTCATGGGCACACTGGCCTCTTTCAATTTTTTGGGCACTTCGACCTTTCATAAGTTAACAAAATACATTATTTAATATGGGAAATCAAAACCGGTGTATTACACTTCGGTTATATCCTATGTCCTACATATATAAAAAATCCTCTTTGACTCTGAATTTGTCCTCTGCTTGATGACCCCATATGATAATGTATTACGCTTCTATGACCTCGATATGGTGTTCGTGCAAGATCCTCGAGGACATATCTCTATTCTTCTCATTCCATTTCATTGGCCAATCTTCTAACGACTTCCAAGTTCTAACGAAAGGTTTCTAGCTTACTTTGTTGGTTTCCTAGTAATGGTGCACCTTCACCCAACCGACACGTTCCATCTTTTAACGAATATCTCGAAACCTGTCTACATCCCCCATGATTGGATGTTGATCCCATGCGTCATCCTAGAAGAGTGTCGTGGGCCCAATATGAACTTCCCATAAGCAGTGAAGTTGCCCCAGACTACGATTTTTCTAGGTGTTATTCCAATCAGAGAGCCTGGCTTGTCACCATCTACTCGGATCAAATCCTGATGCAGGGTTCTGGGGATGTACTTATTCCTCCACGACCTTTCCCAAAGAGTCATGGGAGACTTGATCCATCTCCACCAAATTTTCCCCCCCATGGTTGTACTGGAGATTTGGGGGTCCCTGGGGCCTAAGCCTCTTTGAGACTTAAGTTTATAGACGGTATCCCAGGCCACAAGTGGCCATTTATTCTATTTTTAAGCACCTCGCCATAAGAATTTGTGTTGAATAGTTTGAATTTCTTGATAAATTTCAACGGAGTAGCTAAAACCGAGAAGAGGTACAGGGGGAGGGTTGAGAGGATGGACTTGATCAAGAGGATCCATCCTGGCAAGGAGAGAGAGCAATGAGTACAGCTACTGAGTTTAGCTTCCTGTTTGGCCATAATTAAATCCCATGAAGGGTTATGGAGGGCTTTGTAGAGAAGAGGGCCTCCTAAATATTTAGCTGGAAGAGAAGAGGGTTTAAAACCAAGCAGGGTAGCCAAATGTCATTGAATTGGAAGGGGAGTGTTGAAGAAAAAGACTTGGGATTTCTCCTCGTTAATAACAGTGCCAGAGGCCAGGTTAAAGATGTCCATTTTTTTTTGAAAGCTTGAAATTCTTTTACTGTGGGTAGCCCCATAAGGAGATTATCATCCATGAACTAAAGAGGAGACAAAGCCTCTTCGCCATGAAGGAGGGATATTCCCTTGATCTTCCTGTGGCTTTTAACACGAGAGAGGCTATGGCCTAGCCCTTCTGCCAGAATGATGTAGACGAAGGGGGACAAAGGATCTCCCTGTCAAAGACCTCTCGAGACATTAAAGGTATTGGATGGGGAATCGTTCACAAGGATGCAGAAGAACGTTGTGGAGACCAAATTCAAGACCCAAGCAACCCAATCCTCCCCAAATCAAAAATATAAAAGCATATTCTTCAGGAAATCCTAGTTCATTTGATCATAGGCCTTAAGACATATCTAGTTTCATCATATTTCCCTCTTTTTTGACACCTTAAGGGGGTGAATAGTCTCGTGGGCTACTATGATACCATATAGGATCTGCCTTCCTTCTATGAAGCCTCCCCACTCTTGAGAGATGATGAGCGGAAGGATTGGTTTAATCCTAATAGTAATCAATTTAGAAATGATTTTATAAATGACATTGCATAAGGAAATAGGACAAAACTTATATGCGGTATCAACTCCTTTGATCTTCGGGATTAAGGTAATGAAAGTTGTGTTGCAGGCCTGCAAAATAGATCTGGATCTGCGGGATTATTCCACTACTTCCCAAATATCATTACAAATAATTGGCCATCTTACCTGGAAAAAGTCAGTGGTGAAGCCATCTGGGCATGGAGATTTCCCTTGAGCCATGATTTTGACAATATCTTCGACTTCCTCTAAGGATGTTGGTCTCATCAAGATTTGGGATTGTTCTGGGGTGACCACCCTAGGGATCACTTCAGTTATTTTAGAGATTCCCCCATGTCTATTAATCTCAGGTTCAATTAGAAGGTCATGGTAATAGTTTACGAGTTCCATATCAATGTCATCCTTTTCCACTTTGTTGATACCATCCTGCGTTTTGATAGAGACAATTATGTTCCTACTTATTCTTTGGACTAGGGAGTTATGGAAGAAGCTAGTATTTTTGTCCCCTTCTCTGAGCCACTGAATCCTGGACTGTTGTCTCCATAATATATCTTCTCGACGATCTCTTTTCACCAAATCTTCTCTAATTTCTTCCTCCCTTGCGTTAAGGGCTGAAGAGTGGAAACCCATAATCGCTTTTTGCTGAATCTCTTCCATTTCTTGTTCAAGTTTTTTCTTCTCTTCGAAGATGTTATCGGAAACTTCTTTGTTCCACTTCGTGAGGCACCGCCAAACGTTCTTTAGCCTTTGTGGGAATTGGAATATTTTTGTTCTATGAAGGTCTTTCAGACATTTCCACCATATTGCCAAGTTTGTAAGAAAGTCCAGGTGGTCCAACCATACTTTCTCACAATGAAAAGGAGTAGGTCCATGCTTCCAGACTTGTGGCCATTCCAAGGATACAGGCCAATAATATGAGTGGTGGAAAGGGATAACTTCTACAGAGAGACCCTGCTTGGCCTGAAAGGCTGCTTTAGAGAGTAAGAACCTATCTAGGCGAATCACAATTCTGTGTTCATTTCCCCTCTTATTTTTCCAGATAAAGAGGCCATTACTGGTGGGAACGTCTATGAGATGGAGCCTTTCTATGAGCTCTCCAAAGGTCACACTCTCTTTATATAACCTTAGAAGACCCCCCTTCTTCTCTAAGGGTGTCTTAATCATTTTGAAATTCCCTCCTAGGACCCAAACTTGTCGGCTCAAGGAGGATCCTAACAGATTAATTTCCTCCAAGAAATATCGCTTTAGGCTAAGCGGGTTCGGGGCATAAGAATTTGTGATGTATCCCCGTTCCCTTGAACCTTTCATTTGGAATTTTAAGGTGAGAAGCTTGTGTCTCAAGGAAAGTTCCTCTATATCCAAGGGGTCCAGGTCCCAAAGGGTAGCCACACCTCCTGATGCTCTTTCAACAACAATCCACTTGGCTTCACATCTGGGTCAGATTCTTTGAGTGATTCTCTTAATGTTCCCTTCATCGCATTTGGTTTCTTGAAGTAGGACAATATATACCTTCTCCATGGAGATTCTTTTCTTTAGCAGCCTTTGTTTTTATGGGGAATTCATAACTCTAATATTCCAGGATGTAATCTTCATAATAACAATTTAGGTTGGGATGGGAAATTGTTCTCCGGGAGGTTGACTACTTGTCCTGGGTCGACAATCAGGGATCTTGTTTCTTCAATTTTTTGGTGATATGGTTTCCTTCCTCTTGCTTTTTCCTCTCCTGAAATATTCTTTTGGGCCTTAAGGGGGTTAGACTTGATCACCATGCTCCTCGACACTGTTGAACATGACTCGGGAATGGATCCTACCCCTTTCCCTTTCACCAAATCTCTTTGTAACATCCTTAATTGAACTATGGTGAGGCTATTGATTTTATGGGCTCCATGAGTCTCCCTCAGAATCGAGAGATCTGTTTCAATATCCTCTAGATCCATATCCCGAGTCATCTTTGGGTCTGATTCTTCTTATGTTTCTGCAGATGAACTTTGGTTTTCCTTCATCACTACCTCTTTCTCCAGTGCTTTTTCCTTCCCTTTCTTTGTGTCTATTTTGCGCTTCTTAGACAGATCTGCCCCTATTTACGACTCTTTCTTGGTCTCTAACTTCCCCTCCTTTGGTTGTCCTTCTTCCTGGATTTCACTAGGTTCTCCTTCCAAAATATTGAAGTTGTTACTATTGTTCTTGGCTTGTGCTACTGGTGTATGCTTGGTTTGATGTCGTCCAACCTTCGTTTTGCTCTGGATCTTGGTGAAACCTTCCAGATCTATTTGTTCCTTAGCTTTATTCCCTTGGGTAGGGGTATGTAGAGGAAAATCCCTAAAGATATGATCATGAACGTGACATTTCTTGCACCAGAAAGGAATGTGCTCATAGTTGAGAGGTTGAATCCATTCTTCATCCTGGCCAGACACAACTATGGACTTGGAAAGGGAATTAGCCACATTCATATAAATACAAATTCTAGCATAGTAGATATAACTAGCTGCCTTTATAAGTTATGATATTTTGACAAATGATGCTATCGTATTTCCTATTCCCTCCAAAATCTATGGTTCCTAGAACTCCCTTGGCAAAAAATAAATCATGATCTGCATTGGGGCCTCTGTGAAGTTTTCTTTCTCCGGGGAAAAACTTTCTGTCTAGAATTGCATATGGAGGCTTGCCGAGTAGAAATAGGGGCCTTCCTCGAACACCTTGTCTCATTCTCTCGACTCTGTGAAAAGAACTGTGAAGAATCCTTTTGACCCAAGTTGCATATCTATTTTCCCCTTAACCTTCCATCTTTCCTTTATCCATAGTTGGAGGAATTTTTTCGAGGGACAGATCCCCATAAATTTCTCGATTAAGGCATGGTCTCGCGTCCATTGGATGTAGTTTCCTATCCCATTTGAGGTTACCTCATACTTGGGATTCTCCGTTGTCTTAGGTAAGCATCCCATTTCGAAGTTGTTTTTTTGGACTTTGCAGGCATGTCTCTTTCTCGTCCTTTTTCTGGGTCTCTGCCTGCCCCTTGCAGACCCCACCCATCTCGACATCCTCACCCCTATTTTTAGAGCTGACATTAACTACTTCTTAAGCAATGACACATGAAAATATTATGCACATGCATGAATGCAAATAATGCAAGAATGTATGCAACAAGCTTGATCCCTTATAGGATCTCAAAAGACCCACCATAGCGCACTACCAATTTTGAGCAGTTTCCCAATTTCGATGAAATTTTCTTAGCCTTCACTTTCAAAAATACATGCTCACCCATTTTAATTCCTTGTTTTATTTCATTGTCTGTATAACGTTTCTGCTCGTCTTGTCCAACCTTGGAATTCTGCTTTGGTTTTACTATCTTCTCTTCCATTTCCTTGAGCAACTCTAGCTCGATAACTGTATTGTCTGTTGGGTTGTCTTAATTCACTGGCATGTTGCACTTTCTTCCATAGAGTGCTCCAAATGGGCTCATCTTTAAATATTCCTAATACCAATTATTATATGCAAACTCAACCAAATGGATGTAGTCTTCCCAGCTGGAAGGCTTGTCCATTACATACATTCTCAACATATATCCAATCACCTAATTGATCCTCTATGTCCGCCCTTCTCACTCTGGGTGATATTGTTTACTAAAATTTAAATTTATCTCAAATCCCTTAAATAATCATTTCCATAAATTTCAAGTGAATTTTGGATCTCTATTAGACAAAATTTCCTTAGGCACCCATGTAGCCTGGCAATTTCTTTCGTTTAATTTTTTGCAATGTTGGTTGCATGATGTGTTAGTTTCATTAGAATAAAATGCAATGATAGAACAAGGAAACATTATATTGCATCAAAATTTGGTTGTTCTTATGGTGAATTGAAAGGATTGAGACATTTCCCAATGCCCCACCATCTTAACAGGTACCTAGGTGGTTGAGTACATAACAGGGAGTACTTTTTGGCACACGTTCCTTGTGGATTGGTGAATGTAGTTTAATCCTTGTCCTTTAGGTTGTTTGAAGGGTATTTGGAAGGATGGAGTATAGGCTCCCTCGAATAGAGAAGTCCTTAGGCATGTTGTGAGAACTCTCTCCTTATTCCAAGGAATGAGGGGATTGGGCCACTTTTTTTTTCAGTGGGAGGATGGGGATTACCTTAGCATATTGGGCTATCAAGCCATAAATGATAACATTGGGAACAGGTGAAAATTTTAGGGATGTTTGGTTCCAGACCATGTATGTGTTCCATACAATAAGGTTGGGAATGAGGATCATGAGAAACCATGAAATATAACATGTCAATGGTGCTAACCTGGGTGGCTTTAATTTTAGAGAAGTGGAGGCTAGGAGAGGGGGTTTCTTCAAGGATCATCCTTGAAAAGAGCGAGAGGGTAGAAGAGGGATCCTCCCTCTCTTGGAAAACAAGGACGGAAGATTCCCTATGGCTGGAGTAGGCATTGATGAAAACAAATATAGAGGGATCCTTTAGCCAAGAGGGGTAGATGATTGATGGGAACTCCCCAAGGAGTTGCCAAAACGTAGTGAACAAACATATTCATGCTCCCACGCAAAGTATGAGAGTAGGAATTGGAGACCATCCAATCACACTGAAACTATTAAAAAGGATAAGTTGAGAAACCTTAGGGTAAGGAAAAAAAGGTGAAATGGGAGGGGAACCCACTAGGTAAGTTAGGGCCTTACAATCTTGTGTATGATAACCTAGGGATCTATATGACTAGGGTAATTTGATAAAGAGACCACATTGCAAATTTAGTTATTTTGGCAACCAAAAAAAGTGAAGGTTAAAGGAATCTATGCTTCGATTGTGTTGATGGAATCTTGGAAAGCACATATCACAGCCTTTGGAGAATTCAAAGAAACCACATTGGTCCTTGCATTGGAATTCCGGCCTTTTCTTTAGGAAACTTTAGTAGAACAAGCAAATAAGAGAAGTAACAAGAAGGTAGAATGCAACACTAGCAGTTGTAATTGACTCTTATTGAGTTAGTAAGTGTGGTCGGGGAATATTGGTGCCCCTACTTGTGTTTTGGTGTTTTGTAGCATTGTGCCACAAAAATCAGGGAAAAAGACAAAGGCAAGACCCTAGTATTGCAAATGGTTGGCTTAATAGATTGGGTTCGCATAAGTCATGTGATTGGATGTATGTGTGTGTGTGCACGCACACGTGTATACGACTTTGTCCTAGTTTAATAAGTTATCAAACCAGTTTCAAATGACAATGTTAGTGAGGCCGAACCACAAAATATCCTAGAATGTTTTTTTCTAGGAAAGTTACCATAAAAACTTCATCAAAACTTCATCATATTTAGAATCTACAATATTAGTGTTGAATTTCTTAGATTCAATATTACCCTGTTATACACTTACATAAACTTTTATCCACCTTTTTACTCTTATCTTAGAAAACGTTTTTTAGTTGCCACTAGGTTTTTTATTTTTCCTATAGGGACCATTTTGTTTTTGAGATTATATAAATTTATGAATAAAGGAGAGTAAGTAACAATTTGGAACAAAATGAGAGGGATAATTAAATACATTAGAATAATTACTAATTAGACTAGTTACTAATTAGATTAATTACTAATGTGAATGGAAATCCGAGCGATAGGTAAATATAATAATAACTACTCGATGAATTGTTGTTCTATTTACAAGTTATTTTATGCTTTGATAACATTGTTTCATTGATAAGAAGGTTGAAGAATTTTATGGTTTTTAATTCTTAATATTGTTTTAATTTATCTTCATTGCTTTATACTTTATGTATTTAATAGTGTGTTGATTTTCTTTATGTGGATGGTTAGGTTTTAAGTGAGGAGAATGGTTTCATTGATAAGAAGGTTGAATAATTTTATTGTTTTTAATTCTTAGTATTGTTTTAATTTATATTCATTGTTTTATATTTCATGTATTTAATAGTGTGTTGATTTTCTTTATGTGGATGGTTAGGTTTTAACAATGGCTGAAATTGGATTTGGAAGTGTCCAGAAAATTGAAGTAGACACTGAATTGGGTATAACATTTCCAATTTATACAAGATTACATTTTCATGAATAATTATGATTGAGTACATAACTAAGTTAAAGTTAATTGGGTATAACATTTCCAATTTATACAAGATTACATTTTCATGAATAATTCTGATTGAGTACTTAACTAAGTTAATTGATATTATTTTGAAATTCAAGCATGTTCTTAGTTTATTATGAACTTTTCTATATTATTATATCATATTCAAAAAAGTGTAAATATAGAGAACTTTTAGATACATTTTCATTATTTATTCATAAAACTGAAAATAAAATAACTTTTAAAATTGATCTGCATCTTCAATCCAAAGACCAAATTGAGTTTTGTAGACTGTGTTCACCATTATTAATTTTTATATTTTTTTATAATAACTATACTACCATAATATATACTACCATGCATATCATTTTTTTTTTTCAATATACAAAAAATTATTCAAAATTCAAAATACAACTTCATTTTATTTTTTAAATAAAAAAATTCTAAATACAATTTAGATTTTTTAATATAGAAATAAACATTTTTTCCAGTACATAAACAAGGTATTCTAACTGTAACTTTGCATATTTTATTTACCAAAAAACTATGAACACGATGTGAAACAATCATGTATATAATAAATTCATTGTAAATATTATTCACTCTTATGGTAATTTCATACTTCTTTTTATGTTTAAGAATTTCCATTTCTTTTTACCATTTGGAATTTGAGTGTAATTTTATATTATTTACCATTTGACATTTGATTGTAAAAGGAAAAAAAGATACTATATCAATAAAAAGGAAAGAATAACTTTCACAACTATACAAGTTGGATCCTAATAAGTTCTAGAGCCAAATTCTAAAACACAATACTAAAGAAAATAATAGGATTCCCTTAACAAAGTGGAATTCCTACCTTAAAAGTCTTTACAAGTTCCCTAATGCCATGGACACCATTCCTATTGTCCCTACAAAGGAAGAAGTTTTTTCTTTAGATGACATAGAGTTCGATGTTAAGCGGCTCACAAATGGGAAAGCTAAGAACATTGAAGGCTACCAAGATGAAATTTTTAAAATCGTAGGGCCAATCCTTATCCCTCACATACACAAGATCTTCAATTTAGTAGTCAAGCAGGGCTTCCCTAAACCCTGGACGCAAAGCCTCATTGTTCCTATTTTTAAAAATGGGGATAAAAACATTCCCTCTAATTATAGGACCATTATGATTAGCCCAATTTTAGCCAAGCTTTATGGAATTATTTTGGAAAAGAAGATTATCATTTGGTTAGAAATTCACGATAAAAGAGTTAAAGGCTAGGTCGATTTTAGGAGATAACATTCAACTGTGGACCATCTTGTTACCTTTAGGATCATTGCAGAGGAGTTCCATAATACTAAAACCAATCTTTTTTGTTGTTTTGTTGACTTTAGAAAATCTTTTGACACGGTTCCTAAAAAAAACCTTTGGAATAGGTTGGAAGAGATAAAAGTGCCTCTTGAGTTGAGGGCTGTTGCAATAAGGATTTATGAGAACGCTATTGCTAAGTTTAAAAACATTGAGGGCTAGTCAAAAGAGATTAACTGCAATATCGGAGTCAAACAAGGTTGTCCCTTGTCCCCTACCCTTTTTGGCATATACATTGATAAGTTA
>JZKD02S1631725.1:1016538-1033272 GCA_000966675.3 Picea glauca | reverse complement strand
ATAATTAGTGAAATCCCTAATTCGAAAATTGGAGTAAGCATAAATAAATTACAGTAAATTAAGAAATAAAGAAATTGAATAACTTATATATGCTTAGAATTGAACAAAGAATTTCCCCACTGAAACAAACTTTGGTCGAAGATAGTTGCCTAGTAAATTTCCCATCCCTGTATGGATATGTTGCAACTGCTTTCCTTGCGTAAAATCGGTATTGATAAGTGATTTAGTCAATACAACCGAACTCCTGTAGGATACTACGAATGCGGAGGGAGAAAGTGACATGGGAATAACTTATGGGTTCCCTCACACATGCAAATGAGAGACCCATCATTAGATTATATTCCATTTTCCTTTCCAAACAATAAATTAGTTTTAGAAAAGAAAACATGTATAACAAAGACAAGACATATGTCTAATAAAATTAATTGTAAATGACATGAAAATAAATGAAATATACAGAAAAACTATTTTCTCCGTTGCCATGGAAAATACGTTGAAATATGGAAAGTTCATAATCAAAGATTTAACATAATTTATTTCAACAAGAGTCCCTTAACGACATCTATTCTCAAAACTTATAAATTGCACAGACTGAGTGAAGAGCACAACCATGAACTACTATAGAAATATTGGACTTCTGAGTACAATATGGTTACCCGTTTATACAAATATTCCTTTTTATAAAACCGAACTGGATTTTTGGCATCGCCATCTCCAAGATCAACCTGACGAGAAGATATTACACTATGTGGCGTAGAAGGATATGTTACCATAATTATGAGCTTATGATCACAGAGTTAACACGTCCTTCACGGAACGATATATTCCAGAACTAAATAGAGATCAGGAAACAACTGTAATAATAAAATCCTCATTTAAAGACTCAAATGAGGATGGCCTATTTTGACCTAGAAAATGAGAGATAAACTCGTATAAAATAAAAAGTAAATAATACTTACTAGTATCTAGTAATCAACCTTTTGATTGAAAAAGGAAAAAGCTAACATAAACTCTAAGACGAGTAATTGAAAAGAATATAAAAGGATGAACGACGACTGACCATGAAGTGTACACAAACTAAACCACCTTTTCATGTTATAAAGTTAAACCAAGTTCTTTTCTGGTAGTGGTGGAGTTTCCTTACCTAGGAAGACACTCTAAACGCAAAATTTCACATAGCAAGATTGGCACCATACTTCTATGACAGAGCAATGATAAAAGCTTGCCCTACTGCCTAGAGGAAAACTCTCGGAGACAAGTGACAAAAGTGAAGGGTAAGAAAATTGATACAAAACCACCGCTTTCAATCAGTGAAAGGCCTCGAGCCCTTCTCCTGTTCATACACAGACCTCCTTAACACCAAGCCATGTGACGCTCACGAAAAGAAAGGATGGTATTGGTTAGTGGATTGGCTAGATAGGCCTGTACGTACTTGAGTTATGAAACAAAGACATGTCCCATCCCTCGCAAACTTCGTTGTCCAGGTTGATAAGGAACGCATTAAAAATTTCACCTAACCATGGGTTGGACAAATGCTGCCCACTTGCCATAGTGTACATGTTATGACACATATACACTTCGCCCCTCCCCTTTTACATTATTTCTTATTCACATATGACATAAAACAAAGAATCTATAGTGAAGAAAAGAAAACAGATGGACCATCTAGATAGAGAGTTCAAGAAAATCAAACCTTCAACATTTAATGGTGAGTTCAGAACTGGTGAAGAGACATAAGCATGGTTACTTGACATAAATAAATACTTCCAGATTTATAATTACTATAGTAACATGAAAGTAATAATGATTATTTACAATCTTAAAGGTAAAGCGAGTAGATGGTGGGAAGACTTAAAAATAGCCAAAGGACTAAAGGAAAAGAAGATGGAATGGAAGGATTTTAAAAAATACTTTAAGAAACAATATGTATCTGAAAGTTATTATGAGAGAAAAACTAAAGAGTATGAACTAAAATAAGGACAGATGTACATGGAGGATGTAATTACTAAGTTTATGGAATTGTTGAGATTTATGTCTTATATAAAATATTAAAAGGTAAAGGTTCAAAGGTTTCTAAGTTGTTTACCTTAGTCACACAAGGACATAATAGAGTTTGAAAACCCAAAAAATTTGAATGAAGTATTGCGAAAAAAAAAGAATCTACTACGATCAATACAAACAACGATTTGAAAATCCAAAAGCATGGAGAGAAAAGAAGCAAGAGAAGCTAAATAACAGGAAAAAGGGTTTCAAACCTTCACCATTTCGAAACATGTCCAAAGGACATCAAGAACATAACTTCCACAGAAATGCGCCACAAGTATAGGGAAACGAGTTTGTTAACTCGAGATTCAAGAAAGAAAATGATAATCCTAGAGAACCATTGAAATATTGGGGATGTGGCAAACCACATTTGTTGAGAAACTGTCCCTATAGGAATGATGCAAATAAAACTATTCATAAAATCAATGTAGCTTTGAATGGAAGACAAGAAGACCATCAATCCACTATTGTTGAGATTGAAGGTACAATTCATAACATCAAAATATCTATTTTAGTTGACCCATGAGCTAGTTTAAGTTACGTTACCTCAACTTTAGTAGACTCAAACAAGTTGAAGAAAGTAAAGCATACTAAATCCTGGTTAGTACAATTAGAAACATGCATGAAAAGAAAGGTACCATAACTCATTCATGTTTGTGAGTTGAAGATAAGTGGTCAGGATACAAAGATAAACTTGAATGTATTATCTTTAGGATCGTACGGCATATTTATCGGAATAGACTAGTTAGAAAAACATAAAGTTATATTGAACTGTTATAAAAAATCATTTGTATACAAATATGAAAAGCAAAATATCAAGAACAATGCAAGTACTTAGTAAAAAAAATTTTGTTAGACAAATATCAACAATGCAATTTAAAAAGTGCATTAGTAAAGGCTATAAAATATATAATATCCAAGTGAAAAATTTGTTAGAGAAAAAAAACAAACAAAGTCTAGAATAATTTGTTGTTCTTCGGGGATTTAAGGATGTATTTGTGGAAGAAATATCAGAATTACCTCCAAGGAGAGTAGAGAAATATCTATTGATCTAATACCTATATCTACATTGGTGTCAAATGCACCTTATAGGATGAGTGTCCCTGAGTTAACATAATTAAAAATTCAACTACAAGACCTGTTAGATAAATGATACATCAGACCAAGTGTCTCACCATGGGGAACACCAATATTATTTGTCAAAAATAAATATGGAACATTGATATTATGTATTGACTATCATCAATTAAATAAAATGACGATTAAAAACAAGTACCCTCTACCCATGATTAATGATTTATTTGATCAGGTTGGAGGAGCAAAAATATTCTCTAAACTAGATTTAAGATATAGATATCATCAAATCAGAATAAAATATGAAGACATAAATAAAACAACGTTTAAAACATGTTATGGACATTAAGAATTTGTAGTAATCCCTTTTGGACTTACTAATGCACCAGAAACGTTTTTGTGTTTGATGAACAATATATTCAACCAGTACTTGGATAAATTCGTACTGATATTTATTGATGATATATTAATAGATTCAAAGTCTGAAAAAGAGCATGAGGAACATTTGAAAATAGTATTGCAGACTCTAAGAGAGCACAAATTATGTGCTAAGTTCCATAAATGTGACTTATATCAAAGAAGGATACAATATTTGAGGCATGTGATATGAGAAGATGGTATTTCCGTAGGCCCCAAAAAGATTAAAGCTATCTTGGAATGGTCAATACCCAAGAACGTTGTGGACACACTATCCTTCACGGGGATTATGGTTTATTACTGGAGGTTTTTCCAAAATTTCCTACCTTATTACATCACTGTAGAAAAATGGAACAAAATTTAATTGGTCTCAAAAGTGCCAGCACAATTTTTACAATATAAAAGGTTTACTAACTAAACACCAATCCTTAAAGTGGTTGAACCTTATAAATATTTTACGATTTGTGTAGATTCAAGTAACGAAGGATTAGGTGGAGTATTGTCCCAAAATGGACACGTAATTTGTTATGAATCTCTCAAATTAAAGGAACATGAAAGAAACTACGTAACTCACAATATGGAATTAACAACTGTAATTCATGCATTAAAAATGTGGCGGAATTATTTAATGGGAATAACATTTATATTATTAACAGATAACAATGGTGTGAAACATTTGTTTAGCGAACATAATCTCAATGCACGACAGGCAAGGTGGTTATCCTTTCTAAGAGAGTCTGATTCCGAAGTACGACACATGAAATGAAAGGAAAATAAAGTCGCAGATGCATTAAGTTGAATAAATAATGAATTATATGAAGTCATTATTAGCAAAACAAAATTGTGATATTGAGGACAAAATTAAATCTGCAAGCAGAAATGATGTAGAATACATCAAAACAACAGATCAATTGCAGAAAAATGAGGGAAATTTGTACAATACAGATTTAAACATTGACAATTATGGACTATTAAGGTTGAAGAACATGTTATATATACCAAATTATGTTGATTTGAAGTTGATAATTCTGAATGAGTTGCATAAAAATCTCTATTCTGGTCATCTAGGATATCGTAAAATGATAACAACCCTAAGAAAACAGTTTTATTGGCATAATATGAAATCTAAAACAACTGAATACTTATCTAAATGCTTAGATTGTCAACAGGTAAAAGCTAAACATCAACATCCAATTGGTCTTTTGCAACCTCTACCTATACCAAAATGGAAATGAAAAATTATTTCAATGGACTTCATTACACGTTTACCTAAGACTCGAAGACAAAACGATTCAATCATGGTAGTAATTGATAAATTGAGTAAGTCTGCACACTTCATACCCGTGAAATCTACTTACAAAACAATTAATATCGTTGAAATGTTTATGAAAGATATACTTAGACTGCATGGGGTTTGTAAAATGGTGATTTCAGATAGAGATGTTAAATTTACCTCAATTTTTTGGAAAAAATTGTTTGCAAGAATGGAAACTAAGTTGAATTTTGGTACAAGTTATCGTGTGCAAACAGATGGACAAATAGAACGTACAAATCAAATCATCAAATATGTGTTACGTATGTATGTAAGGACTAAACAAACTAAGTGGGAAGAATATCTACACTTAGTCAAATTCGCATACAATAATTGTTATGAAGCATTAGCAAAAATGAGTCCCTTCGAAGTTTTATATGGCAGAAAATGCACAACTTTGATTAGTTGGGATAACCCAATTGATAGAATCATTATTGGACCAAAATTTCTCCAAGAAGTGGAACAAATGGTCAAAAAGCTGCAACATAACTTAAAGGTTGTGCAAGATCAACAAAAAAACTATGCAGATCTGAAAAGACGATATCATAAATTTAACGTTGGAGAACATGTATACCTTAAAGTCAAAGCAAGAAGGAGCTCATTGAAGCTAGGGAATTGTTCCAAGTTGGAACCAAGGTTTTGTGGTCTATTCGAAGTCTTCACTTGAATCGGATTAGTGACATACCAATTAGTGCTCCTTACAAATTTTAAAGTTGATAATGTTTTTCATGTTTCATTATTGAAAATATATATTCATGATCATACTCACATCATTGATTAAAACATGGTGCAGGTGAATCTCAAAGACGAGTTCCAAGTAGAACCTCTATGTATTCTGGAGAGGAAATAAATAGTACTTCAGAACAGAGCCATCGCCCAGGTAAATGTGCAATGGAATCACTTTATTCTTGAGGAGGCTACTTGGGAGATGGAATATGAAATGATGAAATTTTATCCAAGTTTGTTCCAAGTGGTGAATTGAGGGAAAGACCAACACTGAAGAGAGTGTTATACTTAAGGGGGAGAGGATGTGACATCCTCAAGAATTAAAACATTTTATTTTAATGTTATTGATTTGAAAATAAATTTCCATTTATGGAAATTCGTAATAGTTATTATTAAAACATTTAATTACTATATTTATGACTGTTGAGCAATAATTTTAGTTGCCAACTGTCCTCTTTTGATGGAAAAATGTATGATACAGATATTTTTAATAAATTAAATGTTGGAAAAAAGTGGAACTACCAGGTTAAAAGTAGCTGACTATGACTCCATGAGTGAGAATGATGTTTGAGTTAACTAAGAGTTGAGTTTTACAAGTGTCAAAAGTGCAGTTCTGTCATTGGAAGCCCCTAAAAATCAAGGATTTGTAAAGTTGTGAATTTCTAATGAGGTAAATGGATAGAAAAAGTTTTAGGAAAAGATAAATTGAATATATACAACATATGTGGGAGGCAACACACTACTTAGTATGTCTTAAAAATGATTATTTGTTGTGTGAGCAATAATGGTGTTAGGAAAATGATTTTTTGAATTGTAGAGGAAGACAATGACTAAGGCGTGAAGCTTAGTTTTCCCTTATGGAGTCATGGTCAGGCTAGGGGGCGATCAAGACATGTAATCTTGGTTGTTCTGCATCTATGGTTGGGTGAAACGTGGTTGTTCCATTTGTTTCCACCTTGACTGTTACAGATATGTATTTTATTTAACATGTTCATGTTAGATTGTGGAATTATAAGTTAGCTACATCATTAGATTGAGATAGACATATGTATACTACATAAATTAAATTAATTTCTTTCATTACTCATGAGTCTTGTAATATGGAATTATACTTTTATTTCTAAATTTTGAGGAAGGAGATTTCTCATATACTTAGTATAAACTCAGGAAAGATAAACTCTGAAAAACTTCTATGCAACTGTAGTATAGTTCCTAAATATCTTACAGTCATGAAATACTCAAACGAATTGATGAATTAAAAGAGGAATTGAATATATATCATTAGGATTTCATAAATTAAGTTTTTGTGGAGTATATAGGAGTATTTATAATAGAAAATGATAAATTTCGGCAGGCTACATAAATAAAATAAACTATATATTGCCTTTCTTGGTAGTAAGTTACATAATTTCCATGAGAACATAATAACCTTTTTTCCTCTACTACGCATTTATCTATTTCATCTTACTGTTATAGTGACATATTTTTACCAAACACATTACCATCACATGTCCTTGATAACTACAAAAATAAAACTAATACATAAGCAAATTCATCACGGATTCTAAAGTGAAATCTTCCCCTATTTGTATTATAGATTATTTTCAAGATTATCAATTTATATTATCTCACAAGCACAATATATAAAATGCTTATGTTAATAAAGGAAACTAATTACATGATATTATGTATAGTAATGCACCTGTGATATCCCACAGTTAGGGAACGAGTGTATGTGGAGTATGGAATTTTTTTATATAAACTCCTAGACATCGTAATAAATTAAAATGTCAACATATAAGGAGATCAACACTTGATACGAAAGTCTTATAGATAGAAGTTTTAATGGATATCTAACTTGGAACAGTAGTCGTGAAACAAAATAATCAAGTCCAATATTTCATGGATTAAGAAAACTAGGAAACGATATTTCCCAAAAGGAACCCGAGTACCTTTTGCAAGTGGAATTTCTCATTATGAATCAGTGGCAATGCATTTTTATCTCTAAGACATAAGTGAATCATATAATTAGAGAAATCCCTAATTCAAAAATTGGAGTAAGCTTAAATAAATTACATGAAATTAAGAAATAAAGAAATCAAATAACTTATCTCATGCTTGGAATTGAACAAATAATTTCCCCACTAAAATGAACTTTGGTTGAAGATAGTTTCCCAGTAAATTTCCCATCCATGTATGGATAGGATGAAATTGCTTTCCTTGCGTAAACTCAGTACAGATGAGCGATCTAGTCAAGAAAATCGAACTTCTGTAGGAGACTAGGAATGCAGAGGGAGAAGGTGACTTGGGAATAATTGATGGGTTTCCTCGCACATTCAAATGAGAGACCCATCAATATTCCATTTTCCTTTCCAAAAATTAAATTATTTTTAGAAAAGAAAACAAGTATAACAAAGACAACACATACGTCTAATAAAATTAATTGTAAATGACATGGAAGAAATGAAATATATAGAAAGACCATTTTCTCTGTTTCCACATAAAATACGTTGAAATATGGGAAGTTTGTAATCAAAGATTTAGCCTAATTTATTTCAAGAAGAGTCCCTTAACGACCTCTATTCTAAACACTTATAAATTGCACAATCGTGAACTACGATAGAAATATTGAGTACAATACGGTTATTGTTGACATATTTACAGACATAAGGCAGAGTATTTGTTTGTCATCGATGGCAAGATCAACACGACGAGAGAATACTTGTTTTCCAATGATAGCAAGATCAACAACACAACGATAATGGCATGCAGAGATCGAAAGTGTAAGCTTAGAAGGTAGAGCGAATAGGAGGAGTGAACAGTATAAAGACCAAAGATCAGAAGGGAAAACCCAGCTCGTGATTATTTTTTATCACGATAGGATCAACAATCCTATGATAAAATCTTAGGAAGGTTAGTGAATGAAGATCAAAGCTCAGAAGTAAGAAGCGTTTTTCTTAGAAGTTTGGATCGATGGAAATATTGAGAATTTGTCCAATGCACAAAGAAATTGAGAAGACTCAGCAACCATCCTATCAAGGAAATTGACGGTGTTGATCGTCTTATATAATAATATAATAATAATAATAATAATAATAATAATCTATTTTTAAGGTCACGACCAAGCCAACACACCAAATTGGTGTATGAAACCACCTTGTTTGTGGGACAAGGGACCCCCCTCCGCCCAACAATTTGACTGGCAAAGTCTACGAAGGTATACATACCCTACCCCCCTCTGGATTTGAACCTGTGACCTGTTAAGTGGAAACACATGTTCTTAACCATTAGGCCAACTCAGATAGTCAAATGAGTGACCGTGGGCTTGAGGACCATTGAAATATCGTCGACCGTTGATCTTATTTGAGAATACCCCTCAACCGTCGGATCCTGTATAACTGCGAAGGGGATAAGACTGAGTACTATCCTCTAACTTCGTGATATGCGAGGTCGTGAAACAATCCGGGGCGTTGGAGCTAGAGGACACGTGGCGAGCGATTGGAATTTCGCTGACTTGCACATTAGAGGAGTCAAAGGAGCGTAGTGTGGAAACTTGCGACATGCGAAGTCGCGAGATGAAGCACTTGAATGTTTAGCCCATGGTCTTAGCCAAGGTCACATCGTCGAAGGCTAGAGGAAGGAGCTAGCCTAGCTAAGCTCCATTTCAAAGATCGCGACATGGGAGAGTCGAGGCAACTCACAATTAGATCACCTGAAATGTGAAATTGCGAAATCTCTTTATGGATAAGTGCTTGGTCACAACTGGTGGTCATATGAGAGGAAGGAGCTATCCTAGTTAAGCTCCATTTCAGAGATCGTGACATGGGAAACTCAAGAAGTCACATCACAAGATTTTCGATACGCGAAATTGCAAAGCGCCTGTTGGCGTAGTCGGTGGTCATTGTTGATGGGCACGTGAAGGAAGGAGCTTGCAAGTTTCAAGGCTCCATTTCGTGATCGGGAGTTGGAAGAGTCAGAGTGACTCACAACAAAATTCGCGAAATGTGAAACTATGAAGTTCTTTTTGATTAGTCTCGTGGTCACAACAAGTGGGCATATGGGATAAACGCGAGACCCTGCAGATTTAATCCAACAATGTTGGTTATTTGGAAATCTGATCGAAGGGATATTGTTTCTCCTCACGGTTAATTGTTTAGTTACAATTCAGTTAGCAGAACTGAATCATGGTTCTTGGACATTTGGAGATTCAGTTGCTGAGGTGTTTTCCTTGGAGATTCGAGGTGTAGCTGAATCTGTGGGAGAGAATAAAAGAGATATACAATGATTGTGTGAGGTTGGTTATTCTCACTGAAAAATGAGGTAAACTAGGAGAAAGGAAAATCCCAGAATGTATAGTGTGAGATCAAACTCAGAAATGATAAACACAAGATGAACAAAGCAAAAGAATAATGAAACAAAGAAGAATTGCAGAATATAGAAGAAGTGGTAAGAATTGATATATATGTAATAGTGGTTATTCAATCATTTATTTATAATTAGGGAGGTAGGGTGGTGCTAGGGAGGACTGTGGTCCTTTAATTTTCAAGTTGGTGCTTGAATATTGGAAGTTGTATCTTCCATCTAGTTATGGCTAGAAAACAGGGTGGTAGGGTGTTGCTAGGGAAAACACTCAGAGAGTTGATGCTTCTTTCTAATGGGTGCTAGAGAAATACGAGGGTTGGTGCTCTCAGCAAGTTGTAGCTTGTAAAACAGAGGTAGTAGCGTCACTTTGAGTTGGTGCTCAAAGATAAATGATGTACAAAACTTAAAGGACTGCCTATTATTCGAAGAAGAAGAAGTTTTTTCCCTTTATGAGTTTCCTCGTCAAAATTTGTCTCTGTGTATATATTATGTGTGACTGATGTTCATTATTTATGTTGTTCATATCTTGTATAATATTAATGGTCACTTGGAAGAGATTATAAATCATTTGAATAAGTCATAAATTGTTTAAGCACAGTAACAACTGATTCACCCCCCCTCTCAGTTGTCTTAGTAATTTCAACAATTGGTATCAAAGCGGGTTCCTTTTATTTAAAGGTAGATCTATAAGCTTAAACATGAAAAGTCACGAAGGGACTTCAACCAATAATCCATCTCTATTTGATGGAACAAATTTTTCCTCCTGGAAGGTTAGAATGAGAACATACTTAATGGCCTTAGGTGCTAATGTTTGGGATGTAGTTGAGTGTAATATACCAGATATAAAAAGCATGCAGAACATAAATAAAATGCTAGAAATGGCAGAATAATAACAATATAACCAGAACAATCACCAAAATAACACTGAAATGATATAAGAATAACAACAGAAATAACACTTTGATTCTGAAAGCAATGTTCACGGGCCTCTTCGAGGGGGAAACCTCCAGTTTAGCAGAGCTCTATTACAATAATATCCAAGCTAGGGTTCTCATACCCTCAACTCCTACTAAATATGTCTATCAAAAGAAGCATCTAGAGGAAGATTCTTCTAGAAGCGAAAGCTTCTATTAGGTCTTTTTACATTCGACTTATTCTATTTTATTGCAAGGCCTTATTAATATTGACCTTTATTACATTTGAATATATTGTTCTACCTATGTGCGGGTTGGGACCTTAACATGTCCTCGCCCTTAAAAAAAACCTTGTCCTCAAGGCTTGATATGTGGAAATTGTTGAAGAATGGTAGCTGGTTCCCAAGTGGCATCTGCTAGAGTTGTATCTTTCCACTGGACTAACACTTTCTTGATGGTTCTATGATGCAGGCGATGCTCACGCTGGTCCAAAACTGCTTGTGGTTGTAGCCAAATGGATCCTTCTTCGGCTAATTCAGGAAGGTTGGTTTGAATTTGGAACTTAGTTGCAATCACCTTCTTTAAGCACGAAACATGAAAAACATGATGTAGCTTCAAATCACTGGGAAATGCTAACTGATAGGCTACTTGTCCCACACGCTTGAGAACGGTATAAGGACCATAAAATTTAGGTGCTAGCTTCTGACAATGCTCGGCCTTGAGGGAAGTTTGCTTGTAAGGTTGTAGTCGAAGAAACACCTGATCCCCTTCTGCAAATTGACATTGAGAGCGACCTTGATTTGCTTGTTGCTTCATGCGATTCTGTGCCATGACCAAATTCTCTTTGAGTGTACGAAGAATAATCTCTCGAACTGTAAGTGTTTGGTCAACTGCCTGGACCTTTGAGACACCAGGTAAGTATGAGAAAACTAAAGGTGGCTTCTATCCATATGTCGCTTCAAAAGGAGTCATGCGTGTAGTTGGATGGTATGAAGTGTTGTACCACCATTCAGCTAGGGGTAACCATTGAGCCCACTGATTTTTCTTTTCCGAGGCAAAACACCTCAAATATGTTTCCAGACACTTGTTGACAACTTTCATTTGACCATCAGTCTTGGGATGATAAGCTATGCTGAGATGCAATTGGGTGCCTTGTAGCTTGAACAATTCTTGCCAAAAATTTCTTGTGAAAGTTGAGTCGCGATTAGAAACAATAGAGTGTGTCATGCCATGAAGCTTGAAGACCTGATCCATGAAAATTTGAGCCACCGTGGATGTTGTAAACGGGTTTTGAAGAGTGCAAAAATGAGCATACTTTGAAAGGCGATCAACAACCACCATGATGGCTTATTTATTTCTCGATTTGGGTAAGCCTGTAATAAAATCCATAGAGATATGATTCCAAATAGCAGGTGGAATCAGAAGCCCCTTTAGTGTGCTCGGAGATTTGATTGTTTCTCCCTTGTTGCGTTGACACACATCACATTCAACAACAACATTATGAATGTCATGTTTCATACCATAACAAAAAAAAGAACGTTTGACACTGTCATAGGTTTTGGTGAACCCGAAGTGCCCCGTTGTGGGTGTAGCATGAAGCTCAGAAAGTACCGTGGATTTAAGCTTTGATTGTTTACTTAAATACAAACGACCTTCGTATCGAAGCTCATCATCGAGCCAAGAGTACCATTGGGAAGTTGGAGCATTAGACTGCAATTGTTGGATCATATGAAAGCTTTTGGGATCTTGTAGCCATTCCTAGCGAACGGCTTGGAGCCAAATTGATATAATGAAGGAAAGAGAAAAAAATGATCCTTCGTCTTCATATTTTTGGGAAAGTGTAGCCTCCATCACATTGTATTTTCCTTTCTTGTAAATGATCTCATAATAATATCCAAAGAGCTTAGTCACCCATTTTTGTTGCTCCAGGGAGGAAATGCGTTGTTCCAAAAAATACTTGAGGCTTTGATGGTCTGTCTTAATTTGTAAACATTGTCCCGATAGATAAGGGCACGACAAATCAACGACATGTATAATAGCCAACATTTCCTCTTCATAGATTGATTTTCTAAGATTTCTTTTAGATAGTTGCTTGCTGGTAAAGGCCAAAGGCCGCCCCTCTTTCATAAGAACAACACCAATTCCTTTTTCTGAAGCATCACATTCCAAGACAAAGGACTTTTTGAAATCAGGAAGGGTTAGGACTAGAGTGGTGCACATGGCCATCTTCAAGGTTTGAAAAGCTTGAGCAACGACTGGATTCCAAGTGAAATAGTTCTTTTTTAGAAGAGCAGTGAGAGGTGCTACAATCTTTCCATAATTCTTAACAACCTTGCGATGATAACATGTTAAGCCCATAAATCCACACAAGATTTTGAGAGTCTTTAGGTGAGGCCAGTCTTTCATAGCTTCATTTTTTTTTGAATCCACCCTAATGCCATTCTTCCCAACTAGATGATCCAAGTATTCTACTTCTGGGGTGCCAAAATCACATTTAGACTGTTTCAGGAAAAGTTGGTGCTGAGAGAGTAGATGGAGAACTCGATCCACATGAGCAAGATGGTTTGTCTAAGTTTTTCTATAGATGAGGATATCATCAAAGAAAACTAAGCAAAAATGACAAAGAAAAGGACAAAAGGCATGATTCATGAGGCTTTGGAAGGTGGAGGGGGCATTACACAAGCCAAAGGGCATGACCAAAAACTCATAGTGGCCCTCATGAGTTTTAAAGGCAGTTTTTGGAATGTCTACCTCTTTCATACGTATTTGGCAGCAACCTGAATGAAGATCAAGTTTAGTAAAGAATTGGGCGCCACTTAATTCATCCAAGAGGTCATCAATGATAGGAATGTGAAATTTGTCTTTAATGGTAAGTTTGTTGAGGGCATGAAAGTCAGGACACATTCGCCAAGAACCTTCTTTCTTCAGGACCATGACCACAGGAGAAGTGTAGGGGCTCATACTAGGGTAGATAACACCTTCGTTAAGGAATTCATGGACCATTTTCTCAATTTCATTTTTTTGGGAAAATGGGTGATGATACGGACATATATTGGGAGGAAGGCTTCTAAGTACAAGGGGAATGCAATCATCATGAACACCATGGGAAGGAGGGAGTCCCTGGGGAGTGGAAAAGACCACTTGATGTTTAGAAAGGATGGATTGGAGGTCTTGTGACACAGAGGGTGTCTCTGTTGCTTGTATGGCATGAAGTTGTGCAATAGCACCAGAATGACTTTTTTTTAGCAGCTTTTCCATGCGATGGGAACTAATGATCTCAGGTGAACCAACGATGATGCCTTGGAACTTATATTGGTGGCCCTCTTGGTCGAATTGCATGGTTAATTCCTTAAAATACATGAGAATGGGACCCAAAGTCCTTATCCAGTCTGCACCCAACACAATGTCACAACTGCCCATGTCGATAGCAAACATATGAGATTTCAGGTGGTAGTCACTAATTTGGAGACACGCATTTTTACAACACCCTCCACATTTCATTGAGCCACCATTGGCAATCATGATTTGGAAATTATTGATGGCATGGATGTAGCAATGAGTTTATTGGGCAATGAATAAAATTATGGGTTCTTCCACTATCAACTACAATGATGACCTTCCGATGCTTGATGTAACCGATTAGCTTGAGGGTTTGGGGGGTGGAGAAGCCAGTGAGAGAATTGAGGGAAATGATCAGTTCTACTTCGGGAGGGTATGAGGGAGGGGTTATGTCAGTGGTTTCAGGTGACTCGGACACAAGGGGAGTTTCAACATCCTCTTCCGAAATATCCTCGGAGATGGCCATAAAAAGATTTTGTTCCTTACACTTGTGGCACGAGAAATATTTGTTATCGCAATTATAACAAAGGCCTTTGAGTTAGCATTCAACCATTTCAAACCCTGGTTAATTTTTGGATCTTTAGTGGAGCTGAGGGAGTAGTGGGATTTATTGGTTTAGGGCGAGGGATAAAAGAGGGTTTTCAATTTTGAGAAGATACAACTCCTTGTGCTTATTTATCTCTTTTAGTATCCTCCACCCAACTCTAAGGCTGATCCATGAGGACGTAGGCCTGAATCTGATCCTTGAGGCCACTGATAAAACACTCTCAGAAAAAGACATCAGACATGCCTTCTGTCCGAAAAGCCAGGCGCTTAAAGGAAGTTATAAAGTCTTCCATTGTTCCTAATTGTTTCAATTTTGTTAAATGGCCCAAATGGTTGGTGTTACTGTCAAAGCATTCATAAAGCTTTGCCACAAAGTGTGTCCAAGCAATATACCCTCGATGGGAAGTTTTTCACCATTGCCACCACTACCAATGTTCTTGATCTAGATTGAGAACACCATATCGGAGTTTGGCCAAGTCATCTATAATGTTGTATAAAGAGAAATAATGTTCCATTTGGGTTACCCAACCAATGGGGTCCGAGCCATCAAATTTGGTCACATCCACCCGCGGAAGACATAGGTCATGTTGAAAGTGATGGCGCTGAAAGTTATGGGAATGAGAGGAATGTTCACCTTCAGTAAGTGGGGGTGAGTCAGAGGAAGGGTTATCTATAGGGATATGAAGCTTGGTGCAAAGGGATGAAAAGATAGATTTAAGCTCGGTGGTGAGGTCTTGTTTGATTTCCTCCATTGAGGACTGCATGGTTGTATTCATGGCGACAACATTGGCACTAAGTTGTTTCACTTCTTGTTGTGTCTCGGTGAGACTAGATTGCAAGGTATTGAAGCGAGTTTCAAAGTCTTGGCTACGGGTATGGGCCATGAGGACGAGGGAAGCGAAACAGGGCTGGTGGGGTCAATTTTTTTTTTCCAAAAAATGATATGTATGAATGTGATAAGGGCGAAGAGATGAATCCAATGAAATAGGTCTCAAATAATGGTGAAAAAAATTTCGGATTTTTTTTTTTTTTTTTACACCTGCGGAGTTATACTCCGATCTGAAGAATATTGCAATGATGAAATGCCTAAAGTATTAACCAGGAAGAAATGTGTAGTTACTTGGCAACCCAAACACAGTTGCGCGACAATAGATTTTATTTGTTTTGATTTGTTTATGTTGTTGTCCCCAAGGGTTAGGTATTCAAGGGTTCTACAGACAAGGGTTTTCCCTGTGTTATAGCTCTCTAATATATGTGTGGGGTCCAACAATAGTACTTGGCCCAATATCTAAGGGCACTAACTAAGGAGGATAGACCATACCCTTAGCCATACTACCCGACTACCAAGGTACTAGAGAGTATCTTCCCGAGTGTTGTTCTTGGTGGCACTATAGCAGTAAGGCGACCAATCGTTTTATCTAAAGAAGGCTTCAAAAAATCTAGGTCGATCCGTACATAGGTGCTATCTGATGCGCTACCACTCGAAGGGGTACCAACAGGGGTTACAAGGGTGGCCAACAGATGTGCGCTTAAGAACCACTTGTATTTCATGCGTGTATGAATCCCTCAATCGCAGGTTTATGTGCGTAACGACAGATCTCTATGTCTTAAAGATGCCAAAATACGTCTCTACCCTAAAAAATAAAATTACCCACAATTTGTGCCAAGGAAATTTCTCTGATACCGCTTGTAATATACCAGATATAAAAAGTATGCATAACAGAAATAAAATGCTAGAAATGAAAGAATAACAACAATATAACCAAAACAATCACCACAATAGAATTGAAATGATATAAGAATAACAACATAAATAACACTTTGATGTTGAAAGCAATGTTCACGGGCCTCTTCGAGGGGGCAACCTCCAGTTGAGCAGAGCTCCGTTACAATAATATCCAAGCTAGGGTTCTCATACCCTCGACTCCTATTTATACTAAATATGTCTATCAAAAGAAGCATCTAGAGGAAGATCCTTATAGAAGCGGAAGCTTCTATTAG
>JZKD02S1631725.1:999478-1016488 GCA_000966675.3 Picea glauca | reverse complement strand
AGGTCTTCTCACATTTGACTTATTTTATTTTATTGCAAGGCCTTATTAATATTGACCTTTATTACATTGGAATATATTTGTCTACCTATGTTCGGGTTAGGACTCTAACATAGAGACTGGATATACAAAGCCTGTTGTGCTAGCTTCCAAGGATTATAAGTCAAAATTTATCTTTAATGCTAAAGGAATGAATGCTATCTTGAATGGACTTGCTGAAGCTGAGTTTGTAAAGGTGATGCATCTTGAAACTGCCAAAGCAATGTGGGATAAACATATTAGCAATTATGAAGGAAATGAGAAAGTAAAAGATGTCAAACTTAAAACATATAGATTGAAATTTGAACAACTAAAAATGAATGAAGATGAAACAGTTAGCAAGTACTTTTTAAGAGTTGAAGAACTTGTGAATGCCATGAAGGGTCTTTGTGAGAAGATTGAAGAATCATTTTTAGTTCAGAATATTTTAACATCTCTACTTGATAAATTTAATCCAAAAGTCTCTGCAATAGAAGAACTAAATGATCTTAAAACTTTGTCCATTGATAATTTCCTAGGAACTCTAACTGCATATGAAATGAGAATTAACAAAGATAAATTCATAACTAGAGAAGCATCTTTTAAAGCAGACAAGAATATTGATTCAGAACTAGATGATATCGAGGCAAAATTTGTGAGAAGGTTAAAGAAAGGATCAGGCAAATACCAAGGCAAGTTTCCCTTCAAATGATTTAACTATGGTAAAATAGGTCATTTTACTTCTAGGTGTACTCACAAGAAAAAAAAAACAAAAGGACTAGAACTCTGATGATGAAGATAAATACAAATTTAAGAAATATAGTAAAAAGAAAAGTTTGTGTGCAAATTATGATGACTCCTCAGAAGACATAGATAGTGATTCATCCTGTGAAGACAAAGTGAATGAGTTTATGCTTATGGCTATGGGAGATCTTGATGATAAACACACAGGAGGTGACATGGATGATGAAGAAGTTGTGGTGGATATGGAAGGTGAATTAATCTGTGGTTTGGACGAAATTGACAAACTCGGATGTAAGAAGAGAAAACAAAAATAGTTGTTGATGCAGTTTAAAATTAATGGGAAAAAACCTTATAAAGACTTCGACTTACTAAAAGTGGAGTTAAAAGCGACAAAGAAAATAGAGGACATTCTGAAACAACAGTTATCAGAAAAGAAAATGAGATGTGAATACTTAGAAGAAGAGATAGTAAAAACTAGAAAAGAGATGGAGAAGTTTAAGGCATTGTATCACCAAAATCTGTCAAGTATTAAAGAATCAGAAGGATTAACCTCCATTCTAAATCAACAAAGGAATCCAAAGTTGAAAGTTGGGTTGGGCTATGAAGAAGGATCAAGTAGTGATCATCTAAGTAATACATAACCCATCAAGTTTGTCAAATCTACAATCATTGACAACAACCACTCTGCAAAAACAAAGAAAGAAAATCAACCACTGAGAAGGAATGAAAAAAAAAGTACCAGAACCGAATTTGTAGATCAGAGAAATTATCAGCATGGAATAAATCGACCCGCTCAAAGAAGAGAGTTTTTTTCCAGGTACAAAAGATTTTTCTATGGATATTGTTTTTCCTGTTCTAACTTTGGTCACAAAGCATTAATTTGTTCTTTAAGATTTAGATATGAGCAATCAAGTTACTCATGGAATAATCAACAAAGATTGAGACAGCCAAGAAACAAACAACCACAGAGTATAAATCATGTGATGGTTGGGAGAAGGATGCAAGTGAGACATAACAACAATTATGAGCATAATAATTGTTATGATATGTTATTCAGTGAACCAAAATGTTACATCTGCTATAAATATGGACATAAAGCTGTAGATTGTCGCTTACAGAATTATAAGCCAGATTTAAATCCCACTGCTAAAAATTTCAAGGTTTGGAAGAAGAAAGAAGATGACAAGTGTAGACTAGTGTTATCATCCCAAAGACAAAACTATCCCCAGTATATTGACAGTGGATGTTCCAAACATATGACTAGAGACAAAAGTAAGTTTCTAACTCTAAGTAAAAGAAAATAAAGGAATGCAACTTTTGGAAATGATGCACCAGAAAAAATAAAAGGTAAAGGAATAGTAAGTCTGAGTAATAGCAAAGGAAAAGCTCAAGATGTGTTGTTTGTAAATGGTCTGAAACATAATCTACTAAGTGTCAGTCAAGTTTGTGACAGAGGATGTGGAGTTGTTTTTACTTCTAAATATTGTAAAATAAAGTCTGTGAATTCAGGACAGTTGGTTGCAAAAGGGATAAGAACAAAAAACAATGTCTATGTGTTAAAAGAAAAAAAATAAGAATGTCACTTAAGCAAGTATGATGAAAGTTGGCTATGGCATAGGAGACTTGGACATCTAAATTTTGATCATACAATCAAGCTTAAAAAAAAACGGGGTAGTAAAATATTTCCAAATATATCAAAGCCATATGATTCTGTTTGTAAACCTTGCCAAATAGGAAAGCTTACTTGAACACAGTTCAAACCTAAAAACTTTCCTTCAACAGAAAAGCCTCTCCAATTAGTACATATGGATTTATTTGGACCATCAAGGAAAGAAGGTACAGGAAAATAACACTATTTTATGTTGACTATTGATGATTATTCTAGACTAACATGGGTTTCCTTTTTGAAGGAAAAATCTAAATCATTTGAAAAATTCAAAGTGTTTAAAGCTCTAACTGAGAATCAAACAGGAAAAAGATTGAAGGCAGTAAGGTTTGAAAGAGGAGGAGAGTTTAGCTCATGGAACTTTAAAGAGTTCTGTGATAAACATGGGATCGAAAGAAACTACACAATTCCAAGGACTCTACAACAAAATGGAGTTGTTGAGAGGAAGAATAGATCAGTACAACAAATGACAAGATCAATGATGAATGAAAAGAATATACATCAGACATATTGGGTGGAAGAAATTCATACAACTGTTCATATTCTTAACAAATCTCATCTCAGGCCACACAATGACAAGGCTCCTTATGAACTATGGTTTGGAAGACCTGCTTCAATCAAACATTTTAAAGTCTTTGGGAGTAAATGTTATATTAAGAATAATGATGAAAATATTGACAAATATGATGACAGGGATGATGAAGGTATCTTCTTAAGTTATGCTACAAACAATAAATGATACAGATGCTACAATAAGAGGCTGCATAAATTGTTTGATTGTATTGACATTAAAGTTGATGAAGAAATCCCGGTACGAAATATAAACAGTGTTGAACCAAACACAAAATATATAATTGAAGATGAAGATGAAAATGTCCAAGGATTAGAAAGAGAAGAATATGAATCAGATGAAGATACAAATACTTTGGTTGACACAAATCAACAGAAAGAAACAAAACCACCTCTTATAATTGTTAGAAAGAAGAATCCTAAAAAACAGATAATTGGAGATATAGACAAGGGAGTTCAGGCAAAAAGGAAATTGATTAAGGACTCAGAACAATCTCAGGTTGCATTTTTATCTATGATTGAACCTAGTTTTTTTTATAAAGCTAGCAAACATGATGATTGGATTAGAGATATGAATGAAGAGCTTGATTAGATTGAAAAGAACAATACTTGGGAGCTTGTTCCTAGACCCGAAGATAAGAATGCAATAGGCTCCAAATGGGTGTTCAAGAATAAAATAAATGAAAAGAGACACGTTGTTAGGAATAAAGCCCGATTAGTCTATAAAGGGTATGCACAAGTTCAAGGACGGGACTTTGATGAAACCTTTTCTCCAGTGGCAAGATTGGAAGCCATCAGAATGTTTCTTGCATATTCATGTCATAAAAACTTTAAAGTATATCAAATGGATGTAAAGTCAACATTTCTTAATAGAGATCTAGAGGAAGAAGTATATATGGAGTAACCTGAAGGATTCTCACTGACAGATAATCTTGACTATGTCTGCAAGCTAAAGAAGACTTTATATGGACTGAAACGAATACCACGAGCTTGGTATTATAGACTGAACAATTTTTTACAAGACAAAGGGTTCAGGAAAGGTATTGTTGACAACAATCTCTACATTAAGTCTGAAGGTGTTGATTTACTAGTTGTTTTGGTTTATGTAGATGACATTATTTTTTGATGTACTAATGATTCTTTTGTCCAGTTGTTTGCTAACTCTATGCAAATAGAATTTGAGATGTCCATGATAGGAGAGTTGTCATATTTTCTTGGTTTACAAGTAAATCAGAGTTCTACATGAATATTTATATCTCAAGACAATTATTTGAAAGAAATGTTGAAGAAATTTCAGATGGAAGATTCTTCTCTTGTTAGTACACCTATGGTGCTCAGTTGCAAGCTTAGTAAAGATGATATTTCACCTGATGTTGATCAAAGGACATATAGATCAATGATAGGAATTCTTATGTACATCACAACATCCCGTCCTGATATAATGCAAACTGTTGGAATGGTAGGTCGTTATCAGTCTGCTCCTAAACAAAGTCATTTAGTAGCTGTAAAAAGGATATTCAAATATGTAAAGGGCACAATGAATTATGCTCTGTGGTATCCTAGAAATTAGAATATTCAGTTAATTGCTTATTCGGATGATGATTGGGCAAATTGTGTGGATGAGAGAAAGAACACTAGTGGAGGTGCATTATTCCTGGGTGACTCGTTGGTAGCATGGATTAGTAAGAAGCAAGGATCTATTTCATTATCAACTATAGAGGCAGAGTACATTGATGCTGCTACTTGTTGCACTCAGATTTTATGGATGATCCAATCACTTGCAGATTTGAAGGTAAATTATACTGATCTGATTCCAATTCACTGTGATAATACCAGTGTCATTAGTGTCTCCAAGAATCATGTTTATCATTCCAAGACTGAGCATATCTCAATAAAATATCATTTTCTCAGAGAGTAGGTTACAAACAGAGTTGTTCAACTGAATTATATTCCTTCCACAACACAGATAGCTGACATCTTTACTAAACCATTAGCAGCGACACCTTTTGGATATCTTCTTTAGAAGTTGGGGGTTATATCTTATTTTTTCTAATCTGTTCACCTTGTTAGGGAGAGTACTTATTGAATATATGTTATATTTATGGTGAATATAGCTCTGGTTCTTCCGTTCATAGTTGACAAGGGGAGTATGTGCCTGTTGCATCTCTGATACCTTCAAGATGTATTGCAACAGCTCAGGGGGAGCGTGTTTCTTATTTGACATTGATGTCAAAGGGGGAGAAAGTGTAGTGTTGTAAGGATGCTACAAGGTATGGTTGGATGTCTAGGCATAATAGTGCAGTTTTTTTAGGTGTAGTGCAGTTCTTCGGGCTATTCAAGGTTACCATCAATGCCAAAGGGAGCGATTGTTGACATATTTACAGACATAAGGCAGAGTATTTGTTTGTCATCGATCACAAGATCAACACTACAAGAGAATACTTGTTTGCCAATGATAGCAAGATCAACAACACAACGATAATGGCATGTAGAGATCAAAAGCGTAAGCGCATAAGGTGGAGCGAACATTATGAAGACCAAGGCTTAGAAGGGAAAACATAGTTCATAATTATTGTTGATCACGATAGGATCAACAATCTTATGATACAATCTCAGGAAGGTTAGCGAATGAAGATCAAAGCTCAGAAGTAAGAAGCGTTTTTTTTAGAAGTTTGGATCGATGGAAATAATGAGAATTCGTCCAATGCACAGAGAAAGTGAAAAGACTCAGCAGTTGTATGATCAAGGAAATTGACGATACTGATCGTCTTATATAAAGGACGACAGTCACATGAGTGACCGTGGGCTTGAGGACCGTTGAAAGATCTTCGACCATTGATCTGCTTCAAGAATACCCGTCAGCCGTCGGATCCTGTATAAATGCGAAGAGGATAAGACTGAGTACTATCCCCTAAATTCGCGATATGTGAGGTCACGAAACAATCCTGTCCGTTGGAACTAGAGGACACATGGAGAGCGATTGGAATTTCGCTGACTTGCACATTGGAGGAGTCAAAGGAGTGTGGTGTGGGAACTCGTGACATGCAGAGTCACGAAATGAAGCACTTGAATGTTTGGCCCATGGTCTTAGCTGAGGTCACATCGATGAAGGCTATAGGATGGAGCTAGCCTAGCTAAGCTCCATTTCAGAGATCGCGACATGGGAGAGTTGAGGCAACTCGCAGTTAGATCACCCGAAACACGAAATTTCTTAATTGCTTTATGGATAAGCGCTTGGTCACAATTGGTGGTCATATGAGAGGAAGGAGCTATCCCAGCTAAGCTCCATTTCAGATATCATGACATGGGAGACTCGATAAGTCTCATCACAAGATTTCTGATATGCGAAATCGCAAAGTGTCTATTGGCATAACCGGTGGTCATCGTTGGTGGGCACATGAAGGAAGGATCTTGCAAGTTGAAAGGCTCCATTTCGTGATCGGGAGTTGGAAGAGTCAGAGTGACTCACAAAAAAATTCGCGAAACGTGAAACTACGAAGTGATTTTTTATTAGGCCCGTGGTCATAGCTAGTGGGAATATGGGATAAACGTGATACCCTGTGGATTTAATCCAACGATGCTGGTTATTTGGAAATCTAAGTGAAGGTTTATTGTCTCTCACGGTTAATTGTTCAGTTACGATTCAGTTAGCATAACTGAATCATGGTTCTTGGGCGTTTGGTCACTGGTTATTTAGTTGCTGAGGTGTTTTCCTTGGAGATTCGAGGTGTAACTAAATATGTGGGAGAACATAAAAGAGATATGCAGTGGCTGTGTGAGGTTGGTTGTTCTCACTGAAAAATGAGTTAAATTGGAAGAAAGGAAAATCGCAGAATGTACAATGTAAGATCAAACTCAAAAATGATAAACATAAGATGAATAGAGCAGAAGAATAATGAAGCAGATAATAATTGCAGAACATAGAAGAAGTGGTAAGAATTGATATATCTGTACTGGTGGTTATTCAATCATTTATTTATAATTAGGGAGGTAGGGTGGTGCTAGGGGGGACTGTGGTCCTTTGATATTCAAGTTGGTGCTTGAATATTGGAAGTTGTATCTTCCATCTAGTTGTGGCTAGAAAACATGGTGGCAGGGTGGTGCTAGGGAAAACACAGAGTTTTATGTATGCAAGTTGGTGCTTGTATAAGTCCAGTTTGTGTTGGAACACTCAGGGAGTTGATGCTTCCTTCTAGTGGGTGCTAGAGAAATAAGAGGGTTGGTGCTCTCAGCAAGTTGGAGCTTGTAAAACAAAGGTAGTAGGCTCACTTTGAGTTGGTGCTCAAAGATAGGTGATGTACAAAACTTAAAATACTGCCTATCATTCGAAGAAAAAGAAGTTTTCTCCCTTTATGGGTTTCCTCGTGAAACTTTGTCTATGTGTATATATTACGTGTGATTGATGTTCATTATTTATACTACTCATATCTTGTATAATATTAATGGTCTCTTGGAAGAGATTAAAAATCATTTGAATCAGTCATAAATTGTTTAAGCACAATAACAATTGATTCACCCCCCCTCAATTGTCTTAGTAATTTCAACAGTTACCCTTTTAGACAAATATGTTGGATTACTGAGAAGAGGGATGAATCGGTAATATAACAATTCAATCATTTTTAACCACAATATGCAAGTGTTATATCAATGTAGCATTATCATCCAATAATTGCAGAGTAAATAAACAATGAACAAATGCACAATCATACACAGTGCACCTATGTTTTTATGTGGAAACCCAAAGCAGAAGAAAACCACAAAATGTTTTTTTCTTATATGTCTCTAATAATTACATTCATTGAAAGCACCATCTTCCTTTGTTTTTTAGTTGCAACTGGAAGAAGGCTTTAACCCCCTAATTTCTCAGGATACAACTTGAGGAAAGCTCCAACTCCCCAATCATCTGGCTACAACCAGAAGGAGGCTACAACCCCTTATGTTCTCCAGCTACAACTGGAATGTGGCTACTACCACCTATCCTTGCCCCGTCCAACCACCCTGATGTATAAGTAGAATGATAGAACCACTGTCACACTATCACTGTGAGATATACTATTGTAAACCTATACTAATCTACCTACACCAAACAACCTGTATTAATAAACTGAACCATGCATCAAACTGTACCTCAATCTGTAATCAATTTGTACCATAAACACATGCATCAACCATGCACCAACCTGTACCAAACAACCTGTTATCAACATGTACCATAAACAAGTGCATCAACCATGCACCAACCTGTACCTCAATTTGTACCATGAACAAGTGCATCAACCATGCACCAAACATGTATGAATAAATTATCACAACAACTTGTCCAAACAACCTATCAAAACAACCTATCTCATCAATCTTATCAACCAAATTAGATCTATTCACCAAGACAACTCCCAAATATGTGCATCAACCAAGCATAACACAACAACTCATAATCATCACCAAGATCAATATGTGCTTCTAATAATATACCAATAAAAGTATGTTAGATCAATCATAAACCATATGTCAACAATATTACTAACAAGTGCATCCAACCATGTATCAAGTATTTACCAATCATGTATCGATTGCTCATCAACTATGACTCATGAAGATGTACCGACATCATTAACTATACACCTCATGTATGTGCCAACGCATCAGCTACTTGTCTTAACCATGTACCCATCATGTACCTCAACCAAAAGTCCTAATCAATTTCATCATCCAAATATTATTTGTAAATCTGTAATAGACCTGGTGTATATGATCACATACCTACAAACCTTCCTTAAGTTTAACAACAAGAGACTAACATTTTCATCAAACTTTACTTTAGTCTCACATTATTAGTTTTGGATTAGTCAACAACCCTAACTTGAAATAATCATAACTATGTACCTATAATGAATGAAGATTTGAAAATAGTACACAATGTTTTTTAGTGTGTTTTATGCAATTACTCCATGTATCATTACTTGTAACCTCTCAGAAAAGGAGTTGTAGAAAAAATGACATACCTTGTTGAATTCTAGCTTATTCTAGAGAGTGAACTTGTAGAGTGTGCCCCACACAGAATATTTGTTGTATGGATATTAAAATTGTACACATAATAATACAGATTGTACTCTAACCAACACATTTGTTCTTATTGAATTTTTATCTGTTATGAAGAAGTTATTACTTTTGTACCCGAAACACTTGTTTTAGACTAGTTTCAGAACTAGCCACAAACCCTATTTTTCACGGAGTGTAACTCCAAAAATACAACGAACCACAAGATGAAATTTGTACCATAACTACTTGGATATGTCTCCTCAATGGCCTCCCAATTTCATAGTCTGAATCATTATAGAAACAAATTTATTGCGAAAATGGTGAGATGACTTGTAAATAACATACCTTATAAAGCATCATCAAAAGAATTTATCTCCCCTTGAATTTCGACATTCTTTACTTCACCTTCCCTTTGAAATTCATCTTAGATATCCTTTGGTTAACTCAGTCACTTGTAGATATTCAATATGCTAAAGTATGATTAAAATGAAAGATTCTTGCCTCTTATTTATACTTTCATGTAGTTTTCTCAAGGGGTTACCTTTTAACCATCTTAACCCACTTTCTTTATTATAGAGTTAACCCACTTCTAATTTCTCCATTAACTTTATTATTTAAATAATTTCTTTTGTATTCACTTTGACTTATAGTACACTCATCACTTCACTTTATTATTTACCTTCTAAAATATCTTAAAACACTTTGACTACTTTGACCTTTTGGGGCTTCTAGATGACTCATGAGGGTTCTCCAGCTTCACATAGTCGTAACTCTCTAACCGTGAGGAGTTATGTGATGTTCCACATGCCACTGGAAATAGCATGACATGTATTATCCATATAGAATAGTTCTGACAGAAAATATATCAAAACTCATACAATTATCCATCAAACAAACTTGGGTCCATTACCCAAACCTGGGTTCTCCAACTTCTCATGGCCATAACTCTCTAACCGTGAGGAGTTATGTGACATTCCACATACCACCAGAAATAGAATGACATGTACTATCCATCTACAATAGTATTACCTTCAAATATATTAAAATTCATAACATTATACATGAAAAAACCTTGGGTCCATTACCCAAACCTTTGTGATACTGGAATTCGCTATCGCAATTTCTCCAATGGTTGACATCAATCTACAATATAACTCTACAATGGTTGACATCAATGAAAATCAACAATCCATACCAACTATCCATCAGCCTAAGCCAACTATTTGACAATCTCTCCCTTTGGCATTGATGGAAACACCAACATTGATGGCCACACTTAGACTAATAGCATTCATGCTTATACTCTTCATCAATGTTTCTATCTCTCCCCCTTTGACATCAATGAAAAAGGTTATCTCCCTTTGGGACTACTCCCCCTGACTGAACTTTGCTTGGGGACGCTCCCCCTGTCTACATGTCTTTGACTTTTCTTTGTGTTTATAAGCCTCTAATTACTCTCTCTCCCTTCATATGAATAATATCTCCCCCTTTGACAAAGGGTATCACTCTAAAGTCATACATTCATTCTTCCCTTGTGAAAATTGCTCCCCTTGGAAACATTCCTCTATGCTCTCTATCCAAGCATTTACCTTTGCATCTAATAAATCTCTCCCCTTTTGTCATCAATGGAAAAGGTATCTTTCCATCCGAAGTTGCTCCCGCTAACACAACTCTTCCTGAAACTGATCTCCCAACCTGAATTTCTCTATTTATGGTGCTTCCTTGTTTACATATAAGACATATAAGATAAGCATTCAAAATCATTAATTTTGGAGTATACATTACTCCTAGTCTCTAGCGAAGATACTCAAAGGCTTCCTGTGGAAGCGGTTTTGTAAAGATGTCTGCTATTTGTTCTTTTGTTTCCACATATTCAAATATGATGTTCTTCTCTGCAACATATTCTCATAGAAAGTGATATTTGATTGGAATGTGCTTCGTTTTGGAGTGCATCATCGGGTTCTTTGAGATACTGATGGGGCTTGTGTTATCACAATAGCTTGGAATGGACTTATCATTGTTGGAGTTACTTTGCACACACCTAGGATTTATTTTTCTTAAGGTTTTTCCTTGTTTATTAGTCATAATTAGTCATTATCCAATCTCCTATATTTTATGGGAGAATATTCCACCTGGAGAATATTCTCTTTCAGTTGACACTTTAGTTTGACTAGTTGAATTGAGTTTAGATGCTGCATTGGTTTTGTCACTATGCAACATTGATATCATCACCATGTTAATTTGACCTTGCCTTGGTATCATCACCAGACTGGTGCATTAGCCTTGATACCCTGAGTTAACTCCTCACTACTCTCTGTTCAGTCAGTGAATTGAAGACTAGTTGACTAGTTAACTCAACTAGGTGGCAGTTCACTTCCGTAACTGCTTGAGAGAATAGACTAGGTGGCAGTTGAATCCGGTAACTGCTAGTGTTTGTTCAGATCACTCTAGACCACAACTATGGCACATTGGTTCTCCTCTAGTGCACACTCATTCAGCTATACAAAGTATATCATGTGTATATTATTCATTATTCACAACGGTTAATGAGAATTATCTCTTTCTTTCTCTCCTCCTTTTTCTTTCTCCAATTCTCTCTGCAAATGTGTGTATTATTGTTTAGCTAGATATATTCTATGTAGGTGTTGGGCCCGAGATATGATCACTTTTATGACGGTTATTATACACTTTTGTTGCATGTACATATGTGTTTTTCATCTTTTGAATGAGTTTTTTGAATAATTTTATGTTAAAACAGTATGATCGACATAAGGTATGTATGATTCATGTTTAATGATTGTATCAAGTATAATTCATCATGTTTTTACATTTCCAAGGATCTGATTCACGTTTTTTGATGTTACAGGGCGAAAATGCACTACGTTTTTTCTTCCGACACTCCTTCCAGCACTTGTTTCGGTACTTGATCCAGCACTGCGTCCAGTACTGTGTTTTGCACTAAAACGGAGGGCGACTTGGCGGTTATGGTATTGGCGGCCAATGATGGGAGAATCAGGAATGTGGGTTTTGTTCATGCTTTCCCCCTCCAGCTATTGAGCTCCCGAAAACTCAGTTTTGGTTGTTCAGCTGAGCGATTATTGGCTCGCTCTGTTTTATCTTTTAGGGCATCATTTAATGCAAATTGCCAAATTTAGAAGTGGTTCGACCCTCCTGTGGTCGACCACTTGGTCTGTAAACATTATAAATACCACCGAGGTGGTCATACATAAGTTAAGTAGCAGAAGCATCAATGTGATAGATAGAAATACGTTTTTACTATGTTTTGCCATATTACATTGCCAGATTATACAATAACTGCGTTTTTGAGTTTTTATGGTGAATTCATCTTGTTGAGTGCGTGGTGTGCTTTTAAAAAGTGAGCACGACTTGCTGGGGGGGGCACCAATAGTCTGGTAACTGTCTTTGTGTTTGTTTATGCATTTCATAGTGTAGTTGTTCTCTTTATTTTTCTGTACATGCATTTTTATTATGTTAATTAGTTTGTTGTTATAATTTAATTGCTTTGAGTCTCTTTTGCAGGTTAGTATGATGAATTGTGTTAGCATGCATTAATCTTGTAGTTAGGAATGGATCTGCAGATCCCTAGACCAACCCCATGTGTAATTAGATATTAGGTTACATCTTTATTTATGATTTTAGAATCAAGTTTAAAACAAAGTTTTAATTAGAATAGACCATAGTTTTTATTTGAGCTTTCTTCGACAAGGATTTGATGGATGGATAGGATCAATTTTAGTTTTTAATTATAGCTTGATTATTTCATTCTTATGTAGAATTGGCTTAGCTAGTTGTTGATTAATGTAGTTGTTAGTTTACATTTTAATGTCATGTTTTAATTTCTGTTTTTAAGCATTTTTTTATTGTAGTTTGAACTTTGAATTGTTAGAATAGATGTAGCATAGTTTCAATTTATGTAATTTCCTTTCCTATAATTAAATTGTAATTATATTTCTTAGTTAATGTTTGAATCTAGTTTTGCTTACATAGTATATAAGTACAATGATGATCTCGTTATATTGTTGATGGTTAATGAATATGCAAGGTAATTGACGATTGTTCTTGTCATGGCTAAATTCTCATTGGATTGTTTAATCCATACCTTTCACTTTGCTATTCATATTAGTGTAGATCTTATACCACTTGAATTCTCCTTTGTTGTCAAGTGCCATCGAGATATCATAAGACACTGGAGACATTCACACAACCACCAACATTATGTTTGAGTTTTCATAGATTAAGAAATAGTTTTCTTGCTTTCATAGATTAAAAGAGATAGTTTTCCTACTTTCATAGCTCAGAAGATATAGTTTCTTGCTTTCATAGCTTAGGAAATAGTTTTATTGTTGTTGTAGGATAGATAGTCTTTTGCTTTGATAGGTTAGAGAACAATTTTCTTATCATAGATTAAAGGTTAGTTGTTAGTCTTTCTTGCTTTCAATAAACTAGATTTTGTTTCATGAATTAGAAATAGTTTTGAATTAAGAATTTAATCTTCTTGCCTCTTAGGCTAGATAGTTGTTCAATGAGAAGTTTTAATTTGATTGCTTGCAATAGTTAGTTGTCTATTTACTTTAGTAGGTTAGTTAGTTGTCTTTGCTTACTTGTCTATTGCTTTAGTAGGTTAGATAGTTGTCCTTGCTTACTTGTTTACTTTCTTTAGTAGGTTAGTTAGGTGTCTTTGCTTTCTTGTTTATTTATTTTCTTTCATAGGGTAGTTACTCATTGAATATAGGTTGGCAAGTTAAAGAAAGTTTGCTTTTTTCATTTGTTTATTATGCTTAAATAGTTATTTTTTCTTATTGTTATGAACTAGTTTGCTTCAAGTAGGGTTTTTACTTGTTTTCTTATAACTATCCATCGATCCTTGGCCCAAAAGTACTTAGGTTACATAGTTTCAAGTTGCTTAGTAGGGTTTTCTCATTATATAGATTTTCTTGAATAGATTAGCCTTAGATAGCTACCTTCATTAGTTAGACTATACTCCTACCAACCCTTCTACCTTTGGCATATATTTTGTTATAACTCTAAGTTTACTTACTCTGAGTTAACAATTTAATTGAGGGTTTTTATTGTGTTTTTAGTGCATATACAACACCCATCATTTTTGGCATCGTTGCCAGGGAGTTGTCTTAAGGTAAGACGCAGTTAGGAAATAGATCATCCTTAGACCTTAGCATTAACTTGGTGGCGGCGGAGCTTTAAGACAAGAGCTAAGAACCTGTGCATCTGCTATAGCAGGTTCCCCCAAACCCAATGGTAGTTTTTCTTTTTCTTTTTGTTTACTTTCATGAATAGACCTAGAAACCAAATGGTAGCTTTTTCTTTTTTTTTTTGCTTTCTTTCATGAATAGGCCTAGAGACCCACAAGGTAAGATACATTAAATCAAAATCATACCTTTCAACCAAGGTTCCTTCCAATCTCTTTGGGGGAAGGAACGTTCTGCTTATAAAATCTGTAGACCGATACCAAAAAACAGAAGCTAGCTCAACTCAAAGAGCTAAAATAGTCTCTGAAGAAACTAACGTAGGGAACATTATAGAACAAGAAATTGAAGCATCAATCATATTAGGATAGGAGGCAAGACCACTTGAGTCTTCCATTGAACCAAACAATACAACCTTTTCTTTTACACCACCACTAGGGAACCCTAATTTTAAGGACATCATAGACCCTGAATAGGTGAATATTTTGTTTGGTAGTTCATCCAATGTAATTATCTCTCAAACTAACACAGAAACTTTGGCACCAATAGTCTCAACCAACTCGAGTAGAGTCCCAGACATCCAATCCATAGGAAGACCTCTCCATCAAAGGGAAACCTTGTTTTCTTCAAAGATAAAACCACGGTACTCTCTTTTTGGAAACCAAGCCAATATGGATGATCAAGAGGACCATAACAATGTAAGACATGGGGAGGAAGATGAAACTGGAAACCAAACTGAAACTACCTTCGGGTTTCCGATTTTGGACACCACTCCGAATGTCAACATGAAGAATATTCCTCTCTCAACACTGCCTACCTTTTACGGTAAAAATAATGAAGATCCAGTCACCTTCCTATTTGAATTTGACATCTTGTGTAGGAGATACAACTACGTACAAAACTCCCCAAAATTAAAACTCTTTCATGCCACCCTCAAAGACTTTGCACTAAGATGGTTCATGGGGTTTGGAGAATCCCGTATTAGGTCTTAGGAAGCCATGAAAGACATCTTTCTTAAGAAGTACCAAGGCTACTGCAAGACCAAAGAGTCTCATAATGATATCTTTAAAATACAACAGTTAGAAGACGAGACCCTCGAAGATTATATGGAAAGATTTGGTTATATCTCCTAGAAGTCAAAATACCATGACCTCCCAGAGGATGCAATTAGGGCTCTTTTCCTTAAAGGAATTTCAGAAGAATATCTAGAGATGTTAACATGATGGCATCAAGTGACATCTCTCATAAACCATTTGCTGAAATATGTGAAATGTGTAAAAATTTCTCAAGGAGTAGAGACAAAACAGGAAAGAATGTCCGGGACCCTTACAATAGAGGCTTAAAACCAATTAGTTCAGGTGGTATCTGAAGAGCAGAGATAGGGAACCTTTTAGAGAACTTCAAGACAGATATATTAAGTACAATAGGTTCCCAGTTGGACACCCTAAAAATACAAAAGAAACAAGAGGAGGGAAATGAAGCAATGAGCATATATTGCCCAAGATGCAGGATGAAGCATTCCTCAAGGGAATGCCCATTAGAGAACATTTCAGTTTGTGGCTTCTGTACAGAAGACCATGTGATTGAAAAATGTCCATCATTGCCCGATTTATTAACCATCTGTAGGAGTGGAAATCCTGGGGAGTCTTCTTATGCACCTAAGAGGCCATGGCAGCCTAGGAATTGATCCACATACCTGGATCTACAATCCCAAGTTCCACCCTACTATCAACAAAAATAGTGGAACTCACCAGGTTGGAAAAACTAGTCTACTTAGTACCAACATCCTTGCTTTCAAGTATGGAGAGGAGGACATAACCAAGAAAACCCTGAAGCTCCACCTATCCCTATGTCCAACCATCATTATCCTCATTTCCCACCAAACACTCTACAGCTTTTGCCAGGTTTTGTTCCACCACCTTTACCTCCTATTCCACAACAACAACCGCTACAATATCAAAATGCAAGCTCCCCGAGACCAACACTATTACCGCCACAGCCAATGTTGAATCCCAATAATAGACCCCTTCAACCTCTTCACAATGTTGAGTGTTATAAAAACAGGACCACGAAGCAATAAAATAAAACAAATGCAAAAACAAAACACAGAAGACACACAATACAAGAGAGACACAGATTTATGTGGTTCACCCAGTGTGGGCTACGTCCACCAGAGAAATTGCCAGGTCCTTTCTTTATTATTATCCAACAAATGAAGGGATACAACCTATAGAAAAACCCACTGTAACTTCCTCTTCTTTCTCTCACAGTCTTCTCTCTCAGAATACAATACTTGCCTCCACTCCATAGCCGTGATACATTTCCCTCATAAAAGAGGGCTTCCTTCTAGGACAAAAAACCCTAACATAATCTCTACCTTTAGATCTGCGACCTTATAATGAACGGTCCAGATTTACAATGAAATTACAATATACTTTTACAAGGCAATTTTTGCTTCGGGGGCTTCGCCCCCGAACCCCTACTGGGGGCCCGCTTGCTCCCAGACCCCCCAGTCGAGCGGATAGGCCCCCTGGACCCCGCAGAGGGGGTACCCCCCCTCTGCACTCCCTCGCGTGGAAGAGTGTACATACTTCTGGGGTGTAAAAAATTCATGGGGTATAAACACGGCTGAAATAAAGGACCTCTGAATCAGGAAGATAATCAGGCTCCACAACCAACAATCTCCCACTTGGAGACTAATCTCAACAACTCCACCACTGTTGTATATGCTGGACTCTGAACCTTCTTGGA
>JZKD02S1631725.1:941477-957153 GCA_000966675.3 Picea glauca | reverse complement strand
CATTACTAATCTAAATTACAACTAATGGCCTAAAGCCGACATAAATAAAATAACATTACTAATCTAATATGCCCCAATTAAGTGGTAATGAGCCAATATTAGGGCTTAACATTGACAATTTAATTGAGGGTTTTTACTGTGTTTTTAGTGCATATAGAACACCCATTAGTAGGTTCAACACATTTACATGGTATCAGAGATGACAGACTGCTAAGCAAAAGTTACACCAAAATGTTTGGTGGGTACAAAATATTGAAGATAGTGGAAAGATGGATTTCCAAAAAGAATTCATTCTTACACCTTACAACTATTTTACATGGAAGGGGAAAATAACCATTCATATCAAAACAAGAGGGTTGTACAGGTTAACCTTGAATACAGATATGGAACGCACATCATACATAAAAAAATCCAAGTACTTAAATCGCATGGATGAGACACTCAGAACAATTGCAGTCTTATTTCTCCCGATTCCATTTTTCATATATCTTCCTGTAAGACTCCCAATAAATCTTGGACCACCTTGGAAGAGATCTTTGCAAAACATGATGAGATGAGGGGACACATGTTGGAGTTGGAGCTTCTCACATTGGATCCAAAAAGCTTTGAGAATATCCAAGATTTCTTTACAAAATTCAATAATTTACTCCTGCAACTCAAAGCTTGTGGGGTTGATAAATCGAAGGAGATGAAACAAATGGTTCTCACCATTCTCTCAAAGCCTGGTCTTGAATTATCTATATTCATATCCACATTCCATACTATAAGATTCACCTCTGGAGCCACCTAGAAGATGCCTTTTCTTGAGGACTTTATAGAATCCTTGACATAAGAGAAAACCAAGCACATCAACATGGGAACAATCAAAGGCCCAAGGGCGCATGCACTCACTGTGCATGATGGAAACCAAAAATATCATAAATATAAAGATAACGATAAATAGAAAGCTCATGCACATCCGAAGAAGGAAGGGTACACAAAACCTTTCACTAATGCCTTAGGATCTAAAGGGGAAAAGAGAAGAAAAGGGGAGAAATGCACGTACTGTCACAAAGGATTTCATTCAGAATCTGCATGCATGCAAAAAAAAAAGATCTGATGGCTCAAATACTTCAGAAAAATAACATTGGAGATTGCATCCACGAGGGTGCCAAGAAGAAAAAGCCATAAGATTCGAATTCCAAGAAAGAAAATTCTAGCCATGCCTTGATTGCCATCAACTCCTCTCTCGATGCTTGGATTGTTGATTCAAGAGCATCACATCACATGGCTGCCTCAAAAGAAGTATATTCTTCTTTGAATGAATGCAAAGGTCCTCCTATTCTGATGGGGAGAAACTCTTATGTTGAAGTCACCGACAAAGGGAGGATTGAACTCACCAACGAAAGCTTCGAGAATGTGTTGCATGTTCCCAAGATTTCTGTTAAGATTCTCTCTGTGTATCAGATGATGAATTCCGACACCGGAAAGAAACTCATATTCACTCCAAATTTCGTGGAAATCTACGACATGCAAACCAACTCCAGGGTTTCTATCGGTGAGGTAAATCATTAGTCTATATTGCATACATTTTCTGAATTCATTGAACCTGATTCTTCTTTACTGCTTACTCATGCTGATGAAAGTAGTAGGATATGGCACAAAAGGTTTGGACATTTGAATTTTAGAGACATGCAACAACATAGCAGACACATATTGGTTTATGGTCTACTAGACATCCATTTCTCCAAGGGAGTATGTGAGGGATGTGTTCTCAGAAAACACTGTCAAGAGAAATTTGACAAAGGAAAGTTGCACGGAGCTTCTACACCTTTAGATCTAATCCACAATGACCTTATGGGTCATTTTCTACATCCATCCATCGACAAAGTGAGGTTTGTTCTCATTTTTTTTTATGATTTATCATGTTTTACTTGGATCTACTTTCTCGGAAAAAAATCTGAGGTCTTTCAACACCTCAAAGATTTCAAAGACTTGGTTGAGACACAGTCTGGAAAGAAGATCAATGTCCTCCAAACTGATAACGAGGGAGAGTATGTGAATCATGAGATCCACAATCTTTTCCATGAGGTAGGGATTCAGTTGCAACACACATTTCCCTATACTCCACAACAAAACGAAGTTGCTGAGTGGAAAAAGAGATCTCTAAAGGAGATGGCATCTTGCATGTTGCATGCAAAGTCACTACCACAAAGACTATGGGATGAAGCACTTAATTGTGCAACATACATCCAAAACATATCTCCCCATAGATATTTCAAGAATAAGACCCCCCATGAGGCTTGGATCGGCCTCAAACCGGAAGTGACCCACTTTTGCATTTTCAGTTCACGTGCATGGGCCAAGATTCCCTCTAAAAATAGGAAGGCACTTGATCCACAAAGAACTGATTGCATTTTTGTTGGATACCCTGACGGTGTGAAGGGATATCAGCTTATTGATCTTTCCTCAAACTGGATCATCATTGAGCGTAGTGTCCAACTCGAGGAAAGTATCTCGCATGTACCTCATCAGCCACATGCAGACACCTTCACTCTTCCACCTGTCCGAGATGATGAGCGTGCACATGCCGACTCTTCTTTAGATGAGATTTCTGATTCATAGGACTCATATGATTCAGATTCAGAGTCAAAGCATGAAGATGCAGAGTCAGAGCAGAGGCCCAAGTGGGAACATACTACTCTTCAGGATGCAGAGGATCTTGTTAGTGACCCAATCGATACTAGGAGGACTCGATCTGATTTCGAGGATCCTCCTGTTGCACTCACTGCCACTGAACCATTGTCTTCCTGGCATATTTTCTTGGTTCAATTTTCAGATCCAAATTCTTATCGTGAGGCTATTGGAAATCCGTTTTGGGAATCTGCCATACAGGGGGAGTACAACTCCCTCCTTGAGAACCAGACTTGGGATCTGGTTCCCCTTTTGAGAGGAAAATTGTCAGATGCAGATGGGTCTACAGGACCAAGAGCTCATCGAATGGACATATCAACAGATACAAAGCCAAGCTTGTCGCCAAAGGCTTTCAAAAGGTTCATGGTATTGACTATGATGAGACCTTCGCTCTAGTAGCGAAGATGGATTCCATACGTTTGGCACTTTCCATTGCGACAACCAAGGGATGGGAAGTCCATCAGATGGACGTGAATAATGCATTTCTTTACGATGATCTCTTTGAGGAGATCTATATGGAGTAGCCCCAAGGATTTATGTAGGACTCATATTTGGTCTGTCAACTGAAGAATTCCCTTTATGTCCTCAAGCAAGCTTCAAAGGCATGGTATGCCAAGATGGACTCCTACCTATTGTCACAAAACTTTGTACATTGTAAATCCAACCTGAATGTCTACATTCTCAAGACAACTGATTCACTTCTACTTTTAGTTATGTACGTTGGTGATTTGTTGATCACCCATTGCTCGACTTCAGCGATTGCTGCAGTCAAGAGGATTCTACATGACAGGTTTTTGATGACAGACATGGGTCCGCTACACCTCTTCCTTGGACTTGAGATCAGTCAGGATGCATCAGGCATCAAACTGTATCAGGACAAGTATGCACGAGATCTCCTTAAGAGGTTTCACATGACAGACTGCAAGTCTTCTCCAACTCCTTTCCTATCGGGAATCAAACTTGGGGATGGCGGGGAGACTCCACTGGTTGACAACACACTGTACAGATAACTAGTGGGGAGATTGTTATGTCTCACGCACTCCAGACCAGACCTCTCATATGTAGTTGGTGCAGTTTCAAATTTCATGCAAGAGCTGCATGAGCTACATTGGAAGGCTACAAAGTGTATCCTTCGATACGTATAGAGCACCATCACCTTTTGGATTCATTATGCAGCAGACTCTACATTAGATCTCATTGGGTTCACTAATTCTGATTGGGTTGGCGATAACACTGATCGCAAGTCCACATATGGCTACTCACTCAGTCTTGGTTCCGGGTCTATCTGTTGGTCGAGCAAGAAGAAAGCTGACATTGCTCTATCTTCAACCGAGGTAGAGTATAGAGAGGTAGTTAACATAACCATTCAGGCTATGTGGCTACAACATTTTCTCACTGAGTTGGGCATTCAGTTTCATCGGTCGCTCGTCATCTGGTGTGACAACCAGAGCACTCTGAACTTCTACAGAGATCCATTTCAGAGGCAGAGGACGAAGCACATCGATATCCACATGCACTACATATAGGACTTAGTACATGAGGGGATCATCGACTTATAGTTATGTACTTCAGCAGAACAAATGACAGACATCTTCACTAAGACCTTCACTGAGTAGAAGTTTCATTCTCTGCGAAGTCATTATGGAGTGAAGGACATAGTTGCCTAACAATTGTAGTTCTTCTTTTTACATACATTGTACCTTGAGAAATGTTTTTTCCCATGAATTTTTGCCTCTTTCATCATTTTATTTCAGGGTATCTTTTGTATTTGGGTACCTAACATGGCCTCATTGCCGAGACCCATTCTTTATTTTCACCATAGTGATGTTCAAGGGGGGTGTTGGAGTTACTTCACACAGACCTATGATTTCTTTTTATTAAGGTTTTTCCTTGTTTATTAGTCATAATTATTCATTATCCAGTCTCCTATATTTTAGGCGAGAATATTCCACCTGAAGAATATTCTTTCAATTGACACTTTAGTTTGACTAGTTGAGTTGAGTTTAGATGTTGGATTGGTTTTGTCACCATGCAACATTGGGATCATCACCATGCTAATTCAACCTTGCCTTGTTATCATTACCATACTGACGCATTAGCCTTGATTCCCCGAGTTAACTCCTCACTACTTTATGTTCAGTGAGTTAACAAAAGACTAGTTGACTAGTTAACTCAACTAGGTGGCAATTCACTCATGTAACTGCCTGCGAGACTAGACTAGGTGGAAGTTCACTCCGGTAACTACTAGTGTGTGTCCAGATCACTCTAGACCACCACTATGGTGCATTGGTTCTCCTCCAGTGCACACTCATTGAGCTATATAGAGTATATCATGTGCAAATTATTCATTATTCACAACGGTTAATGGAATTTCTTTCATTCTTTCTCTCCATCTTCTTTCTCCAATTCTCTCTATAAATGTGTGTATTATTGTTTAGATAGATCTATTATGTGCAGATTCAACACATTTACAATCATACGCAACCTGTATATCTGTCAGAGTTTGTTTTATCCATAGAACCCGTGTACAACATGTTGTTGCAATATACTCTACCTCAGTTGTAGATAAGGATACTGATGATTGTTTCTTGCTTAACCATGATACTAAACACTCACTCAAGTAGAACATAGCTCCACTGGTACTTTGTCGGTCATCAATGCAACCTAACCAATCTGCATCTGTGTAGGCAATAAGTGATAGATCCTTTCCTTTTCGATACCATAATCAAAAATCTTATGTTCCTTTGAGATATCTGGAAATCCTCTTCACTGCTAATACATGTGATTCCTTTGGTGCTTCTTGAAATTGTGCCACCCATCCAACTGCTTGCATTACATCTTGTCTAGATGTTTTCACATATAGTAAGTTACCAATCATTGACATGTATTCTCTCTAGTCTGTATACTTTGAATCATCATATTTGCTCAACTTGCAACTGGTTTGCATAGGAGTGGTAACTAGTTTGCAATATTTCATTTCGAACCTCTTTAAAATTTCTCTGATATACTTAGTTTGAGAAATAAAAATTCCTTGGTTGCTTTGACATATTTGAAGACCAAAATAGAAGGATAGTTCTCCAAGTAATGAAATTTCAAATTCATTCTGCATATCCTTTGCAAATTTCTGGCTTAACCTGTCATTAGTACTTCCAAAAAAATATCATCAACATAAATTTCAATTAATAAAATACTACCTTGAGTTACCATGATGTAGAGGTTGTTGTCTATGCTTCCTTTCCATAGTTCGTAGGGAGTTTTGCCATTGTTTGTTTCCAAGAATTACTTTGTTTTGAATGTGAACTGTTGTATGCACAACATGTGTCCAAATAATATCTGTCAATTTCGGAATCCATTAGCATTGTTAGAGTCATTTCCTATAGAATTTTCTTTATCTCCTTTTATTCCCAATCTTTCGATCTCTGGTACCTGGTCTTTGTTCACCTGTTCTTCCTGTTTTCTTATCCATACTTTCTTATATCTGATATCAGTGTTCTCTTTCATGGAAGTATTGATCATGCTTCTACAATCACTGGCTATGTGTCCATAGTTATGATATTTGTAACACTCAATGTTATGTGCAGCCACATAGGCACTTCTTGCTTGAACATTTCTTTTATAATCATTGGAATCTGCAACCTTATGTCCAAAATTAGTACAATAAAAACAATGAACATAAAATAAATTTGCATACCTGGGAGTGAATGATCTTCTTTGTGGTGTAGTCCTTCTGAATTTATGTCTTGACTGATCATGATTATGATTGAAGCTTCTTTGTGGCTTGAACACAGATGGTCTTCTTGAAGATGTATCTTCAATAGTTTTCTTAGATTTTGGTTGACCACAATTCCTTCCTTTGAGTACTTTTGCATAACTCTTTTTATTTTCTTCATTCTTCTTTTCTAGCAACCTAGAGTGATTCTCTTCATTCTCTGTAACTGATGTGGATGTTTCTGCCTCTTCAACGTTCTTTTCGAGCTTGACAATTTTACTTCTCAATGTGACAATTTTTTCTTCAAACTTCTCAAACTCTTCTTCTTTCTTTAATATTTGAGACTTCATGACTTCTTCTGTTCTCTTCGCTACTTCAAGATGAATTTTTAATGTGATTATTTCTTCTTCAAGTACTTTCTCTTCTTGGCCAAACTCTGAGTCAAGCTGGTTTAGATTGTTAGTTTTTTCCTTAAGATGATCTGTCAATATCTTCTCTCTCATTTATGCTTCTTCCTTCTGTGTTGCTATGTTGGCTTCTAAACATCACTTTTGATATTCAATATTTTGTTTGATATTTCTGACTTCTTCTAGCTGAGTTTTTAAGTTCTCGATGACTTGTTGGGATTCTTAAAAAATGTGAACACTTTCCTTTTGTTTCATCAATTCTTTCTTGAGTGACTTGTTTTCTTCTCTTAGTTCATCTAATGCACTAATCAATTATGCCTCATAATTGTCTTCTTTTTCAATTTTTTTTTTTTTCTGTCTCATTTCCTTCATGGCATTATATTTCAATATGTCTGTGTTTTCCACAATTAAAGAAAAACAACATACCTCTATTGATTATGTACTCTTCATCTTCTGAATCTGTTTGACATGGTGAACATATTTCTTCTTGATATGTACCTGCATCTTCTTTGGCATTTTCTGAATCTATGATGGGTGAATAATATATGTCATGTAAATTATCCCAAAGTTCTTTGGTTGATGAATATTTACCAACCTCTTCTCTTACCATATTAGGTAATCATTCCTAGATGAAATCCATTGCTATTTTGTTATTCTTTTTCAATTCCTTCTTGGCTGCAAACTTTTCCATTTTTGAACTATCATGTCCAGTGACGACTAATAGCCAAATATAATACCCTTATGCCTCTAAAAATACTTTCGTCCTTCCATTCCATAGCTCATACTTTAAACCATTTTGACCATTAGACAATGGTACTCCATTCTCAGAATAATCCATGATCTCCTTCTAGTGGTTAAATTGTTTCATGAACGAACCTGCTCTAATACCAATTGTTTTATTATTGAGAAGGGGGTGAATCAATAATAGATCAATTCAATCATTTTAAACTAAAATATGAAAGTGTTATATCAATGTAGCATTATCATCCAATAGTTGTAGAGTAAATAAACAATGAACAAATGAGAAATCATACACATACATAGTACACCAGTGTTTTTACGTTGAAACCCAAAGCGGGAGAAAACCACAGAATGATTTTTATTATATGTATTTAAGAATTAAATTCATTGGAGGCACTAACTTCCTTTGTTTTCCAATTGCAACTGGAACGAGGCTCCAACCCCCTAGTTTCTCAGGCTACAACCTGAGGGAAGCTCCAACTTCCCAATTCTCTAGCTACAACCAGAAGGAGGCTACAACCCCCTATGTTCTTCGGATACAATAGGAAGGTGGCTACAACCATCTGTCATTGCTCTATCCAACCACCCTGATGTATAAGTAGAATGATGGAACCATTGTCACACAATCACTGTGAGATATACCATTGTAAACCTGTATCAATCAATCTGCACCAAAAAACTTGTACCAATAACTTGAACCATGCATCAACCTGTACCTCAACCTGTAATCAAACTGTACCATAAACAAGTGCATCAACCATGCACCAACCTGTACCAAACAACTTGTAATCAACCTATACCATAAACAAGTGCATCAACCATGCACCACCCTGTACCATGAACAAGTGCATCAACCATGCACCAAAACTGTACAAATAACATGTCACAACAACCTGTCCAAACAACCTATCTCATCAATTCTATCAACCAAATGAGATCTACTCACCAAGACAACTCTCAAAGATGTGCATCAACCAAGCATAACACAACAACTCATAATCGTCAACAAGATCAATATGTTCTTCTAATAATATATCGATACAAGTATGTTACATCATCCATAAACTATGTGTCAACAATACTACTAACAAGTGCCTCCAACCATGTACCAAGTATGGACCAATCATGTATCAACTACTCATAAACTATGATTCATCAAGATGTACCAACATCATCAACTATACACCTCATGTATGTGCCAACTCATCAACTACTTGTCTCAACCATGTATCCAACATGTACCTCAACCAATAGTCTTTATCAATTTCATCATCCAAATCTGATTTGTAGCTCTTTAATAGACCAGGTGTATATGATCACATACCTACAAACCTTCCTTAACTTTAACAACAAGAGACTAACATTTTCATCAAACTTTACTTTAGTCTCACATGACTAGTTTTGGATTAGTCAACAACCCTAACTTGAAATAATCATAACTATGTATATGTAAGGAATAAAGATCTGAAAATAGTACACAATGTTATTCAGTGTGTTTTATGCAATTCTTCTAGGTGTCACGACTTGAAATCTCTCAGAAAATGAGTTATAGAAAAAATGGCATACCTTGTTGAATTATGACTTATTCTAGAGAGAGAATTTGTAGAGCATGCCCTACACAGAATATTTGTTATATGGATCTGAAAATTGTACACAGAATACTACAAAATGTACTCTAACCTAAACATTGGTCTTACTGAATTTGTATTTGTTATGAAGAAGTTATGACATTTTTACCTTAAACACCTGTTTTAGACTAGTTTCACGACTAACCACAAACCCTATTTTCCACGGAGTGTAACTACACAAATGCAACGATCCACAAGATTAAATTTGTACCACAACTACTTGGATATGATTCTTTTATGGCCTCCCAATGTCACGGTCTGAATCATTCTAGAAAAAATTTATTGCGAAAATTGTGAGATGACCTGTAAATAACATACCTTAGAAAACATTATCAAAAGAATTTATCCTCCCTTAAATTGCGGCCTTCTTTACTTTAGCTTCCCTCTAAAATTCGTCTTAGATATCGTTTAGTTACCTCATTCACATGTAGATATTCAATATGCTCAAGTGTGATTAAAATGAGTCTTTCCTCTTATTTCATGTAGCTTACTCAAGGGGTTACCTTTTAACCATCTTAACCCACTTTCATTATTTTAGGGTTAATCCACTTCTAATTTCTCCATTAATTTTATTATTTAAATAATCTCTTTTGTATTCACTTTGAATTATAGTACACTCATCACTTCACATTATTATTTACCTTCTAAAATCTCCTAAACCACTTTAACTACTTTGACCTTTTGAGGCTTCTAGATGACTCATGAGGGTTTTCCAATTTCACATGGCCATAATTCTCTAACTGTGAGAAGTTATGTGACATTCCACATACCACTAGAAATTGTATGGCATGTACTATCCATATAGAATAGTTTTTCCTGCAAATATATGAAAACTCATACCATTATCCATCAAACAAACTTGGGTCCATTACCCAAACCCGGGTTCTCCAACTTCTCATGGCCATAACTCTCTAACCGTGAAGAGTTATGTGATGTTCGGCATACCACCAGAAGTGGAATGACATGTACTATCCATATAGAATAGTATTACCTTCAAATATATTAAAAATCATACCATTATACATGAAACAACCTTTGCTCCATTACCCAAACCTTTGTGCTACCAGAATTCACTACCGAACATTCTCCAAGGGTTGACATAAATCTACAATATCACTCTCCAATGGTTGACATCAAATACAACCAACAATCCATACCATTGTCCATCAACCTAAGCCAATTTTCTGACAAAATATTGCCTTTTATAAAACAAAACTGGTGTTTTGGCATCGCCATCTTCAAGATCAATCCGACGAGAAGATATGACACTATGTGTCATAGAAGGAAATGTTCCCATCATTATGATATTATCATTACAGAGAATGCCTCCTTCATGGAACGATATATTCCATAACTAAACTAAGACCATGAAATGATTGTAATAATAAAATACTCATTTAAAGACTCAAGTTAACAATCTGAGGATGGCCTAGTTCGAACTAGAAAATGAGAGATAAAATCGTATAAAATAAAAATTAAATGATACTTATCAGTATCTAGTAATCAACCTATTGACTGACAAAGGAATAAGTTAACATAAACTCTAAGAAGAATAATCCAAAATAAATTAAAAGGATGAATGACGACTAGCCATAAAGTGTACACAAACTAAACAACCCTTTCATGTTATAAAGTTAAACTAAGTTCTTTTATGGTAGTGGCGGAGTTTCCTTACCTAGGGAGACACTCTGAACGCAGAAGTTCACACAACAATCTTGGAAAAATAGTTCTATGATAGATCAATGATAAAAACTCTCCCTATTGTCCAGAGGAAAACCCTCAGAGACAAGTGACAAAAGTGAAGGTTGAGAAACTTGATACAAAACCATCACGCCTAATCAGTGGCAAGCCTCGAGCCCTTTTACCGTTAATATATAAACCTCCTTAAAACCAAGCCATGTGATGCTCACGAAATAAAGGGATGTTATTGGTTAGTGGACTAGTTGGACAGGCCTGTTTATACTTGAGTTACGAAACAAATACACATCCCTTCCCTCACAAACTTTGTTTTCCAAGTTGATAAGGAATGAATTAAAGTTTTCACCAAACCTTGGGTTGGCCAAACGCTACCCACTCCCCATAGTATACATGTTATGGAACATATAAACACCCCCCCCCTTTTACATTACTTTTTATCCATGATCTATGTTTTACCCAATGTCGTTAGGATTACACTTCAAGGTTAGTACATTGTGTTTAGTTTGAAAAGGATAGAAGGGTGGACCCTTTTAGTAACATAAGGTAAAAAATCATTATTCTTTGGTTAGCCAAACTCTCTTTTGGTTGTAGTACATTATTGAAATAAGAATAGAGTACAGTAAGTGGCATAAAAACTCTAGCTTACCCTTTTTAGAATATATCTATATGGATACTACCAAGGTAAGTATTGAAAAAAACCTTCCATAGTTTCCTCCTAACAATTATTTATTTATTTATTTATGGAAAATTGGGTATGTTACAACATGCCTAAAAGGATCTATATTAGTCATAATATGTTTGTAAAATCATATATTTCTACATTTTCCATTCTACAAGTGTGATTGATTAAATAAGTTTATTTCTGCAATTTTAATTCTTTATGTGTGATCAAGTAGGTTCCCATTTTGAGAGTTTCATTTGCGATCGAGTGGTTAGATAGTTTTATTTCTGTAGGTTATTCTATTGATGGTGTGATAGTGAGTTATGTTTATGACTTGCATTTCATTTCTCTCCACTCATGCTACAAGAAAGTGTTGCAAGGGAAATATTCAACCTAATTTAGATTGCATTAGAATAGGAACACATGGAGAAAAAGTAAGTTTGAATAACAAAACAAAACCCCCAAATAATTGATTCAACAATAACAACCCTAAGATTAAAGGATCTATAAAATTAACAAACAATGTAGGAATTTTCGAAAGTTTATGTCCCTTGGTAAATAATTAAATTAAATCTCTTGTATTTCTTGGGGTGATTGGTCCCATGTATTGCTAGAAGTTGTCACTTTTTGGCACCATTGATAGGGAAGAATCTAGAAGGTATACTAGCATACTCATCATTGGTTAGTCAACCTTGGGGTCGAAAAATGAAAGTGATAGTCTCCCTCGAAAAGGATATAATCAAACTTAAAGGGAATGGAAGAAATATCATCATACCCTTAGACCCCAAGAAAGGGAAACCAATGATGAAACCTTGGGAAGACAAAATTGATGCTAGAAAAGCGTATCAAGTCATATAGATAGACATAGATGTTTATTCATTTGTTTATAGGGCATGTTTCCCATTGGTGGGATACACACACACCTTGATTGAAAACATGCACTACTATAAAAAAGTATTTTGTCAAACAATTTGGTGGGAAAAATATTTCAACCATGACTAACATAGTCAAGTTAAATCTTGGGTTTAACCCTCTTACTTGCATTGAGGGTTATGAATGAAAATGTAGGAGAATGAGGTATCGTGATGAACGAGTCTAGACTTATATGTTCCTGATAACAATGGATGACCTACCATATAAGTGGTATAAGATTGAAGAAGAAAGGAAAGATACATGTACATGGAAAGAGATCAAAGAAAATGTTATTAAATACTTTTCCTACATCCTATCAGAAGCCAACCTAGACATGGAAACCCTGGATGTTAATTTTTTTTTAGACACACCAAGTAAGCAAACAAATGAATGGTTGATGGAGACAAAGCATATTCAAGAAAAGAAACCTATCAACCGAGACAAATGACTCAACCATGATGTAGCTAACTGCATGGGAACCCCCCATATACAAGAACAATATGCAAAATCTCCTTTATTACTATCAAACCCTTGAGGTAGGGCAACACCATACAATGGATCCTATTATGGAAGGGATCCTCTCCTATTCACTTGCCTCTTTGAGGGGGCTTCCTCCTATTGAGCTACAGCTCACAATACAATAATTCTCTTCATGTCCTATTACATTGTTTGAACCCCATTATATAGTGCTACCATCACCTAAGAACATTCTAGAGGAGGAATCTTCTAGAAGTAGAACCTTCTAAGAAGTCCTCTTACATTCATTATATCTTATTACAATTTCACTTCCCAGACTTCGTTTCGGCTTATTGTTTTTTTGAAATTGGGTGAAAATGTGAGAGGAACTTAGATCTGTAGTTTATTTGGACAAATTCGACCTCTAGATTCTACAGAAAAAAAATAAAATAAAATAAAAAAATCGCACCTCTGTCCGCAGAAAAAAAACCTGAAAATTTGTAGATTTTAAAGCTTCAATATCTTGACTTCCCGAACTCCGTTTCGGACGATGTTTTTTTCAAATTGGGTGTTTTTCTGATAGGAACTTATATATACAACCCGTTTCTACAAATTTTTCACAGAAATATACCAAAAATTTATGGAATGTCGTGGCCCTCTTTTTTCTTCTCCGAAAAAAATAATCTGCAAAAATAAAAAATATTTTCCCACAATGTTTGTCGATGAAAGTTCTTTGATACCACTTGTTAAGAACCAAATACTAAATAAAAAAACACCACAACATATATACAAGAACAATATGCAAAATCTCCTTTATTACTATCAAACCCTTGAGGTAGGGCAACACCGTACAATGGATCCTATTATGGAAGGGATCATCTCCTGTTCACTTGCCTCTTCGAGGGTGCTTCCTCCTATTGAGCTACAACTCATAATACAATAATTCTCTTCATGTCCTATTACATTGTTTGAACCCCATTATATAGTACTACCATCACCTAAGAACATTCTAGAAGATAAATCTTCTAGAAGTAGAACCTTCTAAGAAGTCATCTTACATTCATTATATCTAATTACACATTTATTATATCTAACTACCATAGTGGGTCTTATTTAATAATATAGTGGACCTAGTACACCTTACATTGAATGACCTCCACTATTATCACTATGGGCCCTCTGGGCCCCCCTACTACCTCTCTAGCTACCTTACATTGTTATTTCATCCTTGGTTCTCGTATTTAGGATTTCCAATCCTCGGTAGACTGTTAAGAATTTGGATTCACTATTGGTACAAATCCCAATGACCCATGCAATTGAATTTTTATTTTCCCATCAAAAACATAGATACCCCCCCTCCCCTTGTTCCTATTGACCTTAAATTCGCCTTCAATGTCTCATTGACGAACAAAGTGTATCATGCATTTTTGAGCCTCCAAGTCATGGATTATGTTATGTTCATCCTCAAGTTCCATTGTGTGGTGAATTATCTGGTATTTTAAGGGAGGGGGAGCATTTAAAATGTTTGACAACCCAATTTTCTCTGAAGTTTTGTAGATTTGAAAATTCTAAAAAATTTGGCCATATTTGGAATATTCGGTATGATCTCACATTCAACCACTTCCTCTAGGTTCCATCATGGAAACCTTAGGTGATTTATGTCTTCACAAGAATGGAACCTTGGTAAATAAATTCTCATCCCTCACTGGTGGATGCAACTCCTTTAAGCACTTATCATTTTAAAATTTAATGTAATACTCCTAGCCCCATTCTCTTTATTGAACTTGTTTGTACATTCATTTAGTCTAAATACATTATTATATATTTATAATATAAACATGGATTTCTCATGGTGAGCAAGGGATTCACTATCATTGATTCTAATATGAGAAGGAGCCACCACAAGCTTAAAATAGGTTGGGCTAGAGAGTCTAAGGCTTGGCATAACTATTGGAACATAAAAGAAGACGATCAAATTAAGAATTTCAATAATATTAAATTTTATAACTATATGAAATGTAAAGATAATACCATGAAGGACAATGAAATCATTGATAAGAAAAGGTTGTAATACAACATATTTTACTTATCAAAATCATTACATTAATTGATTGTTGAATTAATCCAAAAACGCTTTGAAATGAGATCATTTGTAAAAAAATGTGATATAAAGGAGGTTGACGATGAAAAACAAATTCTTTAAAAATGCCTAGCTCTTAATAATATAAAAGATAGAGCAAATACAAATGAATTTTATAACCTATAATCTCAAAATTAAAGGAAATATGACCTAACCCATCCTCCTCATAGAAACAAGCCTCTCCCCCATTGAGAGCATGGCTATGACTAGATACCTAATGTAGAAGAACAAGTTAAACAACATGGAAGACTTACCTAAAATTGCTTCAAAATCAAGTCATAACCACCATCGACTCAAGCGAGGATGGCATAAAGATGCCCAGTCTTGGCTAAACTATGGGGGAATCATGGAAGAAACCATTTTGCAGAATGAAGATACTATTAAAAAAAACGTCAAATCAAAATTTAAGGAAAAAATGTGGTGTGATAAAGAATTAGAGGAAAAAAGAAAAATAAGGTATTATAAAGATGTAATCAACCCTAATCTAGAAGATCAAAATTATCTATCTGTTTTTCCAAGTGTAAAGAAAAAAATACGCATTGCTAAGATAAGAACAAATTCTCACGAGCTCCATAGTGAAACTGGGCATTGGTCAATTCCTAAAATGCCATGGGATGAAAGAGCGTGTCACCTTTGTGACACTAAGAAGGT
>JZKD02S1631725.1:926829-941427 GCA_000966675.3 Picea glauca | reverse complement strand
CCTATACCCATATTAGATCTCATTTTCAAAATATTGATCACACTACCAACCTTCCTAACCTCTTAACTCAAAAAAAGTATGGTGATCTTGGAAAGCTTCTCTTAACGCTTTTCGAGCAAAGAAACAAAATTCTAAAGAATCAAAAGTAATCACTTACCCTCTTAAGGTCCGATAGACCAATTAAGTCTTAGTGGACGTTAATCATCATCATCATCATCATCATCATCAAGAAAAAACTTTAATGATTATTATAACTCAATTACCGACAAGAAATTCATAGCTCATGACAACCAAAATAACTTTAGTAACTTTCATTTTCATCGCTTTAAATTTTAGAAATGACTTTTTGAAAAGTATTATAAACATGGTCACCATCATTGATTGTTCTGAAAATTGATTGCTATGATATAGGATATCCATGTCAATTCATCCAACCACTATTCGCTCTAATTGTTTTAAAATAAATAAATAAACAAATGACAAAAGTGAAGTGATAATGACAAGTCATTGTGGAGATTCTATTAATTACAAATTAATCAGTAAATTACAAAAATGAAGTGATAATGACAAGTCAAAGTGGAAAATCTATTAATTATAAATTAAAATTTGTTCTTATAAAAATGAAGTGATAATAGCAATTCAATGTGAAAATTATATTAATCACAACTTAATCAGAAATTAAAGGTTAATGTTTCTACATGGGTTTTAACAATGCATCTCAAAACAAAATGAAAACCTCTGCAAATGTTTCTTGGTGTTGGATAACAAATTATTTCCATGTCTCAATGATCAATGGTTAACGCTTGATTAATCAAATATTAAAATGTTGAATGATTAATTGTGATATTATGTCCTTGAAACAAATCTAGGTGACATCTTGTGGGCAATAATATTTATGAGTAGAGCCTAGGTGTAATATAATTGGTAACTATGGATGAAATATGCATATCATTTAAAACACAGATAAATCTATTTTTCATTTTAATTTAATTTTCATGCTTTGTTGTAATGTAAATAAGTGATTAAAAATAGGTTGTTGGTTTGTAAAAAGACTTTATTGTATTCCTTGGTTCATTATCAAGTGATAAAGTTACCAAATTGCATTGTCGCATCTAAGTGTAGAGTTTTTATTTTACATTTATACTCTTTGCCAGTTTTTTTTGAAGAGTTTTTATTTTACATTTATAATCTTTGTGAATTTTTTTGAAGAGTTTTTATCTTATATTTATACTCTTTGCTAGTTTTTTTGAGTTTCTTTCCCAACCCATTAATAAAATATAAACATTCATGTTGAGCTCAATTTATAACAAAATCTTGAAAGAGTATGCCAAATTGTAGGTATGTGATAATTGTTGGTTTGTTATATTCTTTGCAATGAAATTCTAGTCGAGGTGGATCAATTGGGAGTGAAAGTTGAAGGTCGAAGTGTTCCATCGGGAAAAGTCGAAATTGAATTAATCGACAACAATTTGAAAAGTTCAACCGACAAGAGTTCATCAAGAGATTGTGTGGTAACTGACTGAAGACCGAATGACGGTTGACTGGTAGTCAACTGGTAATTTGATTGGTACTCGACGATAACAAAATCCCGAGATTCACAAGTTTTGTAGCCAGTAATCTATGTGGATCTGTAACTATTTGTGGGTGCCTTTCTTTAGGGTTTTTTCTATTGTATATCCTAAAAATAAGGCATGTTTTATTCACATTTAGTTTATCTTCATGCTAATTTTTAGTAGTAGGTTGTTGGTCATGTAGATGTAAGTTCAATTGGCTATAGGGTTGTTCTTGTGAAAAGCAAGAGAGTATGATGTCGATTTTGTCTTAGGTGTAGACCAAGTTTAGCCATGTAACATTTTATTATGAATGAATAAGACAACAATAGAGCAATACACTCAAAGGAATGTTGGTTTTCCTATTTGGGTTTCCAAGGTAAAATCTTTGTGTTTTGTGTGATTACTTTTTCATTTAATTTCTTATTTAAATATGTCTTCCTCTCTTTTATTAGGTTTAGCATGGAAGTATATTTTCCTAACATGTGGTATCATAGTTGTTAGAATATAACAGATGTGCTCATTTTCACCATAGACAATATAGAAATATTGCCACCCAACCATAGCCTCAAAGACCCCCCCTGACCACCTTTAACCTTGAGAGACATAATGATTCTAGAAGCCAAACAAGGTAGCTTACCTCTCTCCAAGGCTAGTGTACCAAACAACAATAGCCAAAGGCCAAGCAGAAAGTCCAAACCATAACCCAAGACTAAGTCACTACTACAATAGTTGAAGTTCTCCACCAGTCATGTGCACCTCTAGTCCTTCTGCAGTTGTGAGTGAGTGAGTCCAAAATGAGCTCTAGTGCCCTCTATTTATACTACTCCAACTCACCTGGATAGGTCAACTTCTCTTTCTGAAGACTAATAACTCAACATTAATTAATCTCTTGACTTGACTTGTCTTCTAGGGTTATTATACAATGTTTAAGGGTTTCTCTTGCTTCCTGGAATATTCTAGTCTCATCAAGGTTGTATGTTATAGTTAATACCTCCCACGTCTACCATGATATCAACACTCCCTCCTATCTAGGGAGGTATTCAAGAAAATGGTATTGAGCACAAACAAACCATTAAATGGATAGCATCATCATAGCCACACAGGCTATCTCATGATCAAATCACGAGCACCATCACCACTATCCAACTAGATAGTCTCCATGGAAATCAAAACAATGCCATCCAATAGAACACAATTGTGTCTATACATAGCAGTATACAACTACTATCCAGTGGTACACAACCACTCCTAGTAGCACATTGCTACTAACCAGTGACATTGTCACTACTAGTGGATCACATCCACCACAATAGCATACAACTATTTTCGAGAGACATACAGTCTCTACAGTTATCATATCATCTGATATCAACAATATCATGATAGAAACTGATTCATCTAGGCCATTATTCCACTCACATCTGTGAGATATGGAAGAGCTTCTGCCCTCAAAATGTTAAACATCAACCATGGGTTTTCTGGACTATTATTCTCAAGCATAGAAGAATAATTGTCCCTAATTTATTAACCTGGACCATTCACCTAATTGAGCCATTCTTCTGGCACTAATCACAGTGAAACCTAGAGAGAATGAGTTTTCCCTAGGGAATGACTATCCTCGATTGTTGAACTTGGACCATTCACCTTACTAGGCCATTCTTCCAGTACTAATCACAGTGCAACCTGGACAAAATGAGTCTTCCCTAGGGAATAATGTTCATGCACCAACTTCCTATAACACATCATTCTTTGAAACTGTTCACAACTGTGAACTTTGAAAGAATGACTGCCCAGAGAGGCAGACCATTATGATTGACCACTACTCAGAGTAACTACTAAGAAGAATGAATGTCCTAAACCATTTCCCACACTGGCCACAATGGGAATCACTATCTATGGTACATCAGGAATCTATCAAACCATTTTCATTACGCAAATGGCTATCCGATATGGACCATTCTTCGAACTGGAAAATCGTTATCCGTTAGAAATCTTGGACCACTTTCAAGACTGGAAAGTGACTACCCAACCTGGACCATTCTCCAAACTGAAAATGATTGTCCATATATCAATAACATATCAGTGCTCCCTCCCAACCTGGGGAGCCATCTCTTCCCTTTCAAATAGGGGAGTTATCCCCACGAGCCCCATCCTTTCCCTTAAGTACGCAAAATTTATACTAGATAGAGGCTTTGTCAAAATATATGCTACCAACTCATTTGTGGAGATGTACTGGAGTTTCACTTCTCCTTCCTGGACTTTGTTATGAATAAAGTAGTATTTTATCTCAATATTTTTCTACTAGTCATGAAACACTGAGTGTTTTGATAGTTCCATACAACTTTGTTTGTCACATTATATTACAGTCGAATCTGGTACGTAATCAATTAGTCCAGAAATCATCTTCCTCGGCTATATTTCTTTGGTACATGCTTCACACGATGTGATATATTATGCTTCTATAGTGTTCAGTGCAACATAATTATGTTTTTTTCTTTCTCGTGATATCATAACAAAGCCCAAGATGAAACACATCCTTGATGTACTCCTTTTTTCTTCTACACTTCCTGCCCAATCTGAATATGTGAATCTATGAAGTTGTATATCATTGGTTGAGGTGTATCTTAAACCATAGTTTAACGTCCCATGAATATATCTTAGAACATGCTTTGTAGTTTCTTCATCGCCTCTCCAACAAAGTGGTCAACTCCATTTTCCATGAAGAGATGCTCATTTGTCAAATATTTTGGTTCTATAGGGCACTTTTGGCCCCAACACTTCTTTTTGTAATTGGAATTTTCGCAACCCTGCGTGGGTCAATAATGTAATAGGTCTACATGATTCATAGTCTAGCTCAGTTACCTTGGGATTGGTTCATTGAGTGAGTTCCTTTCACCGAGGGTTTTTTATCCTTGGGTTATCAATTGGGCTTTTCAACCTTATTGATTTCCCTTGAGTTTTTCCCTCACACTTGCAATAATTCCTCCAAAGTGGTGAACGACGTTCCAGTGGGTTTATCTTTTGGTAAATATTGTTAGGAAGCATTGTAAATGATCATGCAAGATATCTTAGAAAGTTTCGCGGAATTCCATCGAGTCTAAAGTATTTTTTTTAATTAATTAATTTTTTATTAAATTTCCCTAAGTTTGGAGGTTTAATTATTTAATTAATTGATTATTTTTTAGCAAAAATTGTAAAAAATAGGTCCTTGGATTTTTTATAGGGGTATTTGTGCTCAAATGAAATGTAATAGCACCCCTTACACCCATGGACGAGGTTTCGGGTCAGCTGGACAACTTTTTCTATGGGTTTGTCCACCTGGAGTGTCAGTCAGTCAAAAACAACAATTTTAATTGCTAGAGTCCAAGCATGGCAAAAATGTAAAAATGTAATAATGAGTTAAAAGGATGATAGAAGATGGAATAAAGTTAGAGAGATGTTTCCTAGTCTAAACCTACCCATCCCAACCCCTCCTAACCTTTTTCACACCTCTCAGCCCTCACCTCCTTCAAACAGTGACGCCCCTAGGGGAAAGTTACACCCCCCTTGAAGAGAGAGACGTGGAATCTTGTGTTTTAAGTGGTAAGGGCCCCTTCCCCTGGTTGGTGTGCCTTCCCTCACCCCCCACATCCTCCCTTCACTCACCTCATCTTTTTCCCTCACTTATTACACTCCACTCCTTCCCTTTCCCCCCAACTTGGAAATTTCCAAAATAATTTTTTTTTAAATTATGCATTCCTCTCCACTCCTTTGGCATGTATCCCATAGCCTCCCACTACCCTTTTCTTGATCCCAACACCTCCCTCACTCAACTACACACTAGATCTATGATCTAAACCCTAGATGGTGCACCCTAGCCTTGGGATCTCCTCTTATGCTTGGTGGTGGACACTTGGCATTAATCCAAGAGAGGTAGGTTTTCCTCTCCAAGTATAAATATATCTCTTTACTCACTCCCAACTCACAATATCTTGAGCTATTGTTATGCTACTTGATTTTCCAATCTCTCTCTCTCTCTCTCTCTCTCTCTCTCTCTTCTTGTTCCATCTTCCATTCTTTGGCTCTTAGGGTTTTGGAGCAAGTATTTCTCCAAGATCCATTTTCTTGAATCATAATAAAGGAGAATCTTTGGAGGAATTTTGAAGGAGCAACAAGTATTTTTGTTCTTTCAACACATGAGGTAAATTTGTTTTGATTTGATATGATGATGGCATAGGTAGATCTTAGGTAAAGTATTTTATTTGAGTAGATCTAACAAAGACTAGTCTTGTAGATCTATATATGTTGATTAGCTAGATAGGGTGCAAGTACTTCATCTTATTAGCTTAATCATCCATATTATTTATTGTATGCATGTAATTGTGTTAGATATTGCAGGTTTGTCTTCAAGGGTTTCATTGGGAATGCCTCAAGAAAGAGTCCTCCCTTGAGATAGACATAAACTCCTCTCTTTATCTATCTATTGTTCATTCTCTATATGATCTCATTCCATACATATTTTCAGCTAGGTTAACATTGTTTAATGGTCACCAAAATATAAAATTTTCATCAATTCTCTTTAAGAAAATTGTTTTCCCTAAAAAGCAAAAGTTTTTCTTCACTTGTATTGTTGTGTGTAGCATTTCCAACAATTATACCTTGCTGGTTTTTGCAGGTTTCAGATCTAGTTGAGGGGGCTTGGCTACCCTAAAACATCCACACAACACTCCAAGACCCTCCTACAAGTTGGTAGTTATTTCGCAACCTTCTCTTTGAAATTTTAGGGCTTCTTGTGCATAGATCTATTTATTTTCTTGTTGATTTAGTGGCTCATTGGTGGGAGAGAAGGAGTAGTACGGCCTCCTCCCATGTGTGAGACTTGGGGTAGCTTAGGTCAAGTGTAGATCTTGTTTTATTTTGAGTTTTGAGCACTTTCTAAGCTAGGACACGAGGTTTGGTTGATGTTGAGCATCTCCCAAACCTAGGACGTGGGGTTAGAGTTTGGTCTTGCTTATTTGCTTCCTTGTGTCTTTAGCTTGTCCTTTCTTGTTTATCTTTCTCTCTTTTCCAAGTTGTTTCTAAGCCTAATAAGTCTAATAATTGCCTACCTTTTGGGAGAGGAATACCCCAAATAGTAAGGCTAGGGTTTTAATATGTGTTGTTGATCCTACATACTTAATGGTTTAAAATATTCTAGATCTAGATCTCACACATACTAATCCTTAGTTTAAGCCTATTGGGCATAATCAACTTATTTATATTTATTTCATGCTTAAGACACATCTAGATCTATCTCTTTCTTACATGCTTAAATATAACACTTTAAATGCTTAATGCTTCAATAGTTTAGTGAATGGTTTTGCTTTACATGTTTTAACATCTTAAGGACATTTGCCAACACACTTAAGGTTAATGCTCATTGGATAAGTTGATAGTGTAGGCATATGCTTAGATCCTCCTTTTCTTTCACACTTAATGATTTGGTCTTAATGCTCTTAACAACATAAGATAAGTGTGATAATCTTTTATTTCTTGTTGGAAAGTTGTTCTTGCCCTTGGTTTAAGTTTTCCTTCATAGCAAGCTTCATATGTTAATGATCTAGTGCACGGTAGTGAACTAAATCTTTATTTAAGCTATTCTTCATTGCTATACATGTGTTAATGATCTTTATTTATAAGCTTAAGCAACACACATAATAATTTGAAGTGAGTTTCGGCTTTAGCAATAAATCACACTTTTAAGGCACCTTAAAATCATCAAAACACTCTAAAATACACCTAAAAGTATACCTAATTGATATATTAACTTAATAGACTTAATAGGGTACCTTAGACCACCATCTTCACCATCTAAAATGGGTATTGAGGAGGGCAATGGAAAGTGATAGGCCAGGGATGGTCTCACGGTACAAAGGAGTGTCCTTTCCGTAAAAACTCAATTCTTTGGGCTAACTGTGACAACTAGGGTGGGCCTCGTTGCGTCACTATCTTGAGCATCCAACAACTATTTGGCAATCGAGGGAGGAGGCTTTGGTGAAACACTTTAATAAGGGTATTAAAATATTTTAAATCTTAAGAACCCTTAATCACTTAATAACCTTGGGGCTTAATCATATAATAATACTTTGTGGTTTATTGAATATCTTGATCATTGTGGAATACTTGTACTTTAATCTCTAAATATTCTAAAGTATCTTTGTGAATGTGTTGATGATGCCAATGCTTTAATATTCTTGTATCCTTCACACACATTTAAAAGGTGGTTAGCTTTCTATATTGTATTATTGTATATTTTTACTTGTACCTAATATTCATTGGATTTAATTATTCTCTTTTAAGTAACTTGTAATCACATTGTAACAAAACACCCTAACAGCTAGTTGACCCCTTTCCCAACCTTAGGCACTAGTCTTAGTTGACCTAGGGAAAGGCTTGCTTCAGATGATAAACCTTGCATATTGCATTGTTGCCTTAGCATCATAGGATAGACTCCCTCTAACCTTAATAAATTAAAATCAACTCCTAGAACTCAATGCTAAATCTTATCTAGTAACTAGGGTCTACCCCCCTTGGCTTCTCTAGGAGTGAGCCTAGACGAAAGAGGTTCTGATCAAAGTGACAGTGTGGGTTGTGAACCTAGGAATTGTGTCTCCGAGAACACACTATGTGAGCCAGACTTAGCTCAGATTTTCAAGTGTGTATAAGTACGGCAACATCTTTGGTGTCGCTGCTGGGGATAAGTCATTTATCCTTGGTCAAAACGACTTTAACTTGATTCGTTAAGAACTAAATAATAAAAAAAATTGGCCTTAAAATTCTTTGAGCTTGTATTGGGTATCTTTGTGTGATTCCTTTCCGAGTGGTGACTCCATTGAAAAAATATAGCAAGTATACTACTAGGAGCACTTCGCAAGGAGTGGTTTATAGTTTTCCCGAACCCGAAAAGGTTTATAGGAGGAGACTAAACCGCCTTGCTCCTAGGAGACTACTTGAAATTCTTGGGGAAGAAGCACTCACTAATATCCAATTCTTGTTCCAAACTAATAATCAACCAACTGTTAATAATCCCACTAATACTCCTAACATAACAATGAGTACCTTTTTGAGTCCTTTGAACTTTGCAGCAATCCAAGGTGTCCCTCAAGATGTTCCCAAAAAAGCCATTGACAAGTTGCCTATATTCCGTGGGAACAATTCTATAAGTGCCAACTCTCACATCTCAAGCTTTCACAGGTGTGTGGATAAGTATTGTCAAGATCATAATGAAGAATATGTGAAGATGACCTTGTTTTCCTTTTCTTTAGAAGGAGATGTTACCGATTGGTTCTCAGAGTTTTCTACAAATAAGTTCAACACCCTTAATTCAATTATTGATGAATTTAAGAAGAGATGGGGTGATCGAAAGGAACATAGATTTCAACTTGCTTCTCTTACCACTAGTCATAAAAAAGAAAATGAAACGGTGTTAGAATTTAACACTAAGTTTAATCTTGTGGTAAAAATCCTTCATAATGATGTCAAGCCTTCAAATCTTACAATCCTGATTTATTATATTGAGGCATTTGAGAGAGAAATGAGGTATGCCTTAAGGGATAAGGATCCTCAAACTTTGGAAGCAACACAATCTATAGCTATGATAATTGAGCAAAATATGCTTGAGGCTAGGAAGTCCAACATTCCTGGTTTCAATGGAGGTTCTTCTTCAAAGAGAAATGATGAAAAGAAGAAGAAGGATGAGGGTCAAGGATCATCAAGTAATGATATTGAATAATTGACTCAGTTAATTAAGAAAATGGAAGTGAACCATACCAATCAAATCAATGATTTGCAAAATAGGTTGATCACAATGAAGAGGTCCCACAATAATAGACAACAACACAAGCCAAATGATAAGTGGCCAAGAAGACCTCCTCAAAATGATCAAAGGCCACCTAATCCTTTCGAATCCACCAACTTGGTAGAACATCGCTCTATACCTTATTGTAGGCCTTGTGGTGAGTTTCAAGAGGAATCAACTTGTTTAGTTTTCCTTGAAGAATGTGAAAATTATTATGGAAACCAAGGAAATGAACAAGTAAATATGTGTGGTGAAAGATACAATGGTGGAATTTATGATTGGATTGGTTTTGATGGAAGTAGTGGAAACTTCATGAATGATAATGTTGATAAAGCTATAGAAAAGTATGGGCCCAAGCCCACACTGCAATAGGTTGCATAAATGGATAATTTTAGAGGCATTACATACCCAAGGAGTGGAAATAAAAGTCAAGACAAAGGTCAAACTAGTGCTCCCAAGGTATCTCCTCCTAAGTCAAATGTGCTTATCAATGCAGACTTGAATATTGACTTAGGTAGATGATTGAATAATGTAAAAATGTTAGTACCCATATAAAAAATTATGAATATCCATTCACAGAGGGAGAAACTACTTAAATCCATAGATGAACATCCTAAAAGTGTTGTAGAGAAACAACCAGCTATGGCTTACCAGGATGCACCAGTAATTTTACAGAATTGGGATAGGAAAAATGAAAAGAATTTGTCTTTCTACCTTTCTCTACTTGTGAATGATAAAGTTTTACACAATTGCATGCTAGATTCTGGAGCAAGCTCAAATGTTATTACTAAGAAGGTGATGGAATAGTTAAAATTAAGAATATCAAGACCTTATCATAACATTTGTGCCTTGGATAGTCAAACGATTAAGGTGCATGGATTGATTAAAGGTTTTCAATTACACTTAGCAGTATTTCTGAATATCATGTTTGAGATGGATATTGTGGTGATTGATATTCTGGATGTTTGGGGAATGTTGTTGAACATAAAGGCAGTCATAGATTTGGGAGGTAGTCTACAAATGGATTTATCTAATGCTACTCTCCCTACCCAAGATGGAAACACTTTTAAGTTGAACAGGGAAGTGTACAGAAAATATCATGTTGAAGATTCCAAATATCCCAAAAATGAGTTAACATGGACTGATGAGGCTGTTGGTAACTATTCCATCTTGTCTAATTCTATTGTGCCTTTTGAAGAAAGAGTTCAAGATAATGAATTAGGCAAAGTATGGTTCTTGAATTTTGATGGTGCTTTTTCTAGAGCAGGAAAAGGTGTTGGAATTGTGCTTCAAACTCCAAATGGGGAAGTGTTGAAATTTTCTTATAGATTGGAGTTTGATGCAACCAATAATGTGGTTGAGTATGAGGCTTTACTCCTTGGTTTGGAAATTTGAAAGGATAGAGGTGTGAAATATCTAAATATTAAAGGGGATTCACACTTGGTCATACAACAGTTAAAGAATAAATTTGCTTGCAAGTAGAAAAGATTAAAGGGATATAGGAATGCAATTTGGGACTTACTAAATGATCTAGATGCTTTCAACTTAATTGTTATTCCTAGAGAACAGAATTCAAAGGCAGACGAGCTTGCAGTAGTTTCTTCCACACTTCAACTTCCATATGGTTTGATTGATGAGAATATTTCAGTGGAAGTAATTTTTCGGCCCTCAGTTCCTAATACTGTGGATCATTGGCATATTTGTGATGATGGCAAACACGTGATTAAATTTTGAATCACATGCATGAATTTTTCGATTTGGACATCATCATTAAAGAGGAGGGTTGTAATTATACAGGAAATAATGATAAAATAAAAGCACCCCCTAGGTGAGTTGTGTCCTTAGAAAGGGAATTTGATAGACAAGATGGTCACAAACAAAAAGAAGAATCAAAGAAAAATCTATGTGACCACTTGGAGATTAGTATCGGAACAAGTGAAGAGCCTAGGATGGTAAAGATAGGAAAGACTACCCCTATAGAAGAAATGATTGAAATTGTCGAATTATTAAAAGAGTATAGGGATGTCTTGGCTTTCAGTTATGATGAGCTCAAATTATATAGGGAGGATGTGATTCAACACATGATTCCTCTCAAGGAAGAAACTAAGCCCTTTAGACAGAAGTTGAGATAGTTAAACCCCAAGTTAGTTCCTTTGGTCCAACAGGAGTTACAAAAAATGTTAGAGGCTGACATCATTGTTCAAACTAAACATTATTCATGGTGCTCAAACTTGGTTGTTTCTAGGAAGATGGAAAGATCCAGATATGTATTGACTTCAGGAATTTAAACATTGCTTGCACAAAAGACATCTACCCTCTTCCCAAGATGGAAACCTTACTTCAACGGGTTACAGGATCAGGGATGATTTCCATGTTTGATGGATTCTCAGGTTTTAATCAGATCAGACTTAAAGTAGAGGATAGGCATAAGACAACTTTTACTACTCCATGGAGAACATTTGAATATCTCATAATGCGATTTGGTTTATCAAATGCAGGAGCTACTTTTCAGCAAGCTATGGATTATGCCTTTCGGGGGATGATTGGTAAATTGATTGAAATATATCAAGATGATTTGACAGTCTTTTCTAAGGATGGGAAAACTCACATTAACCACCTTAGGAAAGTTTTGGACAGATGTAGAGAGTTTGGAATTTCTCTAAATCCTGCTAAGTCAGTCTTTGGGTGACTGAAGGTAAATTATTTGGCCACATAATTACAAAAGATGGGGTCAAGTTAGAACTAGAGAGAGTTGAAGCCATCAATAAGGTTCACTTTTCTATGTCAAAGAAAGATCTCCAATCCTTCTTAGGAAAACCTAATTTTGTCCATAGGTTCATTCTCACTTATGCTGAAATCATGAAACCTATATATAAGCTACTTAAGAAGGATGTAAAATTTGAATGGAATGATGAAAGTAAAAGATCTTTTGAGAGTATAAAGACTACCATATGTGAATCTCTTGTCCTTATTATCCCTGACTACAATAAGGACTTTCATAATTTCTCCTTTTCTTCTGAAGACACTATTGTTGGTGTGTTGCTTCAGAAAAATGATCAAGGCCATGATCAACCCATTGCATATATGAGTAGGGCCTTGCAAAATTCATAATTAAAGCATCTTGTGTTTGAGAAATAGGATTATGCCTTGGTCAAATCACTCAAACATTTCAGAGTCTTCATTGGATATTCCAATCTGATTGGTTATGTTCATAATTCTACGGTTAAAGATGTTTTATCTCAAGTGGAAGGATTGGGCTCAAGGGGTGGATGGACTGTTAAGATCCAGGAGTATGATTTGGAGATCAAACCTACAAAATTGATCAAGGGTCAAGGCCTAGATAAAATTTTGACACAAAGTAATGAGAAGGCCTTGGATATGGTCTACCAAATTCATAATGAATAATGGCATCCTAACTTATTGAAACTTGAACAAGTTGAGTGGTACAAAGACATTATCTTTTATATAAAGATTCTAACTTGTCCAAGCCATCTAGTGGGACATAAGAAAAGGGATTTAAGGTTAAAATATTTTAAGTATGTCCTTACTATAGATGGATTAGGATGGAAAAATCCTGATTGGGTTATCCTTAGATGTGCAGATGACGTTGAGTCAAAGAAACTAATGAATGAATTCCATGGAGGGTTTTGTAGTGGACATTTTTCTACTAAAAATACTACCCACAAAATCCTTAGAGCATGATATTATTGGCCCACAATATTTTCATATGTTCATCAATTTGTTTGGAAATGTGAGCCATGCCATCATTTCACAGGAAAGCAGAAGTTAGCAGCACTCCCTTTGCAACCAGTGGTGGTTGAAGCACCTTTTCAGTAGTGGGGTTTGGACTTCATCGGGAAGTTTAATGATAATTCGAGTAATGGCTATTCATGGGTTATCACAACTACAGATTACTTTACAAAGTGGGTTGAAGCCATTCCTACAAAGTCAGCAACTGAAAAGGTAGTGATGGATTTCCTAGAAGACAGAATAATAACTAGATTTGGGGTCCCATCAAAGATAGTGATAGATAATGCCAAGGCATTTTCTTCAACGGAGATGTCTTCCATTTGTTTCAAGTATGGTATTATCTTTTCACATGCATCAGATTACTATCCACATGGAAATGGTCAAGAAGAGTCAAGTAACAAAAACTTAATGACCATAGTTGAGAAAATAGTCGGTGAAAATAAAAGATCCTGGGATAGTAAAATCAAGCATGTATTATGGGCTGATAGAATAACAAAGAAAGAAACTACTGGAAAGAGTATTTTTGAGTTAGTGTATGGATTGGAGGCTAGGTTTCCAGTGCACCTTAGACTTCCTACTTATGGGTGATTTGAGGATGTTTCCACAGAGCAGTATGCAGTTCAGAACATGGTCAATCAGATGATTGAGTTAGATGAAATAAAGAATTGTAGAAGTCAGAGCATGATAAAGAAAGATTTCGACAGGTCAGCCAAATAGAGGGATTTCATAGTTGGGGATACAGTCTTGTTATGGGATAAAGGGAGAGAGAAACCTGAAAAGAATGGCAAATTTGACAGCTTATGGTTAGGTCCATATTTGTTCAGAGAAATAGCAGGGCTGAATTCTTTTCATCTCAACCATTTGGATGGTGAGCCCATCAATATTCCGCTGAATGGGAAAAAGATCAATCTCTTTTACATATGATGGGGAAACTTGGTTTCCAAAGGGACACCCTCTGTAACGTATCTCTAACCCTTCTCTCTATATTTCAATTTTGTATTATTCATTATGAAAATATGTACTTAGAAAAAAACATTATGTACCACAGATTTCATTTGTTGTAAATTAATGATGTTTTACTTTAGTTATTTCATTTTTTAAATGATGTATATAGTATTCATTTATTATGTATATATGTACTCTTATGTGTTGGAAGATTGGTTGTTGTCATTGATGTCAACCCTAGTCATGGGATTTGGACCGCAAGATTGATGAAGTTATTTGGACATGAAGGAAAATGCACATGCAGATACAACAGCCATTGATGAATAGTATACATCATGTTGTTTCCGGTGGTATGTGGCACGTTATGTGGATCCTCATGGTTGAGGAGAAATGAATTTTTGAAGATGACAAAGTGAATTGTACATGTAGGCCCTGAAAATAATTACAAAATAAGAAAGTGTCAGGTCGGCCCTAATGTTAAAAGGAAGTGACATAAATGGTATAAATAAACATCATTATACATTCATTTGATAC
>JZKD02S1631725.1:892932-908222 GCA_000966675.3 Picea glauca | reverse complement strand
CCTCATATGTCATCTAGAAGCCCCAAAAGGTCAAAGTAGTCAAAGTGGTTTAAGAGATTTTAAAAGGTAAATAATAAAGTGAAGTGATGAGTGTATTATAATTCAAGTGAATACAGAATAAATTATTTCAATAATAAATTTAATGGAGAAATTAGAAGCGGACCCAACCCTAAAATAAGGAAAGTGGGCCAAGTGACCTAGAAGATGTTTTAAGGAAGCTACTTGGAGAGTATAAATAAGAGGCAAGGATCTCTCATTTGAATCACACTTGAGCATATTCAATATCTATATGTTTATGAGGTAACCAAGGATATCTAAACCGGAATTATGAGAAAATTGAAGAAAAGAAGGCCGAAATGCAAGGAAGGATAAATTATTTTGATGGTGTTTTCTAAGGTATGTTATTTACAGGTCATCTCACCATTTTCTCTATAACATTTTTTCTATAATGATTCAAATCCTTAAATTGATATTCCATTGTGAAAACATATCCAAGTATCTGTGGAAAAAAATTTAGCTTGTGGGTCGTTGTATTTTGGGAGTTACACTCCGTGGAAAATAGGGTTTGTGGCGAGTCATGAAACTAGTCAAAATCAGGTGTTTCAGTTAAAAATGTCATAACTTCTTCATAACAGATACAATTTTAGTGAAACCAAATGTGTTGGTTAGGGTACATGTTTTAGTATGTTTTGTAAAAGTTTCAGATCAATTCATCAAATATTTTGTGTAGGGCACCGTCTACAAGGTCGCTCTCTAGAATAAGCCATAATTCAGAAAGGTATGCCATTTTTGCTATAACTCATTTTCTGAGAGGTTCCAAGTAGTGACACTTGGAGGAATTGCAGAAAACACATTGAAGAACATTTTGTATCATTTTTAGATCTTTATTCATTACAGGTACAAAGTTATGATTATTTCAAGTTAGGGTTGTTGACTAATCCAAAACTAGTCTTGTGAGACTAAAGAAAAGTTTGATGAAAAAGCTAGTCTCTTGTTATTAAAGTTAAAGAAGGTTTGCAGAAATTTGATCATATACACTAGGTATATTATAGAGCTACAAATCAGATTTGGATGATGAAATTGGTGAGGGCTTTTGGTTGAGGTACATGTTGAGTACATGGTTGATACAAGTAGTTGATGAGTTGGCACATACATGAGGTGTATAGTTGATGATGTTGGTACATATTGATGAGTAGTTGACACATGATTTGTAAATAATTGGTACATTGTTGGATGCACTTGTTAATGGTACAGGTTGATTACAAGTTGATGCATGGTTGATGCACTTTTTTATGGTATAGGTTGATTACAGGTTGGGGCATGGTTGATGCACTTGTTTATGGTACAAGTTGATTACAGGTTGGTGCATGGTTGATGCACTTGTTTATGGTACAGTTTGATGAATGGTTTATGCATGGTTCAGATTTATTGGTACAGGTTTACAACGGTATATCTCACAGTGATAGTGTGACAGTGGTTCCATCATTATACTTCTACTTTAGGGTGGCAGGACAGGGCAAGGATAGGTGGTTGTAGCCACCTTTCGGTTGTAGCCGAAGAACATGGGGGGTTGTAGCCTCCTTCTGGTTGTAGCCAGAGAATTGGGGAGTTGGAGTTTCCCTCGGGTTGTAGCCTGAGAAACTAGGGGGTTGGAGCCTCCTTCCAGTTGCAGCTGGAAAACAAAGGAAGTTGGTGCTTCCAATGAATGTAATTCTTCAAAACATATAAGAAAAAGCATTCTGTGGTTTTCTACCCATTTGGGTTTCCACGTAAAACACTGGTGTATTGTGTATGTGTATGATTGTTCATTTTTTCATTGCTTATTTACTCTGCAGTTATTGGATAATAATGCTGCATTGATATAACACTCATATTGTATAGTTAAAATGGATTAGCTCTATTACTGATTCACCCCCGCTCTCAGTAATCCAGCAAGAAAAGGTAGTGGTGGATTTCCTAGAAGACAGAATAATAACTAGATTTGGGGTCCCATCAAAGATAGAGATAGATAATTCCAAGGCCTTTTGTTCAGCAAAGATGTCTTCCTTTTGTTTCAAGTATGGTATTATCTTGTCACATGCATCAAATTACTATCCACAAGGAAACGGTCAAGCAGAGTTAAGTACCAAAAACTTAATGATCATAGTTAAGAAAATAGTCAGTGAAAATAAAAGATCCTGGGATAGTAAAATCGAGCATGCATTATGGGCTGACAGAATAACAAAGAAAGAAGCAACTAGAAAGAGTCCTTTTGAGTTAGTGTATGGATTGGAGGCTAGGTTGTCAATGCACCTTAGATTTCCTACTTATGGGTTAGTTGAGGATGTTTCCACAGAGAAAGATGCAGTTCAGAACAGGGTCAATCAGATCATTGAGTTAGATGAAATTAGATGAAGGGCTTATGATCAGAATTGCAGAAGTCAGAGCAGGATAAAGAAATATTTCGATAGGTTAGCCAAACAGAGGGATTTCATAGTTGCAGATACAGTCTTGTTATGGGATAAAAGCAGAGAGAAACCTAAAAAGCATGACAAATTTGACAGCTTATGGTTGGGTCCATATTTGATCAGAGAAATAGCAGATTCGAATTCTTTTCATCTCAACCATTTGGATGGTGAGCCCATCAATATTCTGCAGAATGGGAAACAAATCAATCTCTGTTACAGATGATGGAGCAACTTGTTGTCCAAAGGGACACCCTCTGTAACGTATCTCTAACCCTTCTCTCTGTATTTCAATTTTGTATTATTCATTATGAAAATATGTACTTATATATTTCATTTGTTGTAAATTAATGATGTTGTACTTTTGCCTTTTCATTTTGTAAATGTTGTATATATCATTCATTTATTATGTATATATGTACTCTTATGTTGTTTATTGGTTAGCACTCTGTTTTGTAGGTGATGGATTCGTGTATGCTATTTGTCTCATTTGAGAAGATCAAACACACATCCCCATGTGGATCCAGATGTTGATCGCCTCTCCAACATAGGTGTTCAACTCCATGTGCCATGAATAGATGCATCATCAGATGCTCATTTGTCGAAGATTTTGGTTCTACAAGGCATTTTTGGCCCCAACACTTCTTTTTGTAACTGGAATTTATGCACCCCTGCGTGGGTCAATAATGTAATAGGTCTACATGAGTCATAGTCTAGGTTAGTTAACTTGAGATCAGTTCACTAGAAAATTTCCTTTCACTGAGGGTTTTTTATCCTCAGGTTATCAATTGGGATTTTCAGCCTTATTGATTTCCCTTGAGTTTTTCCCTCACACTTGCAATAATTCCTCCAAAGTGGTGAACGACATTCCAACAGATTTATCTTTTGGTAACTATTGTTAGAAATCATTGTAAATAATCATGCAAGACATATTATAAATTCTAATGGAATTCCATCGAGTCTAAAGTATTTTTTTAATTAATTAATTTTTAATTAAATTTCCCTAAGTTTGGAGGTTTAATTATTTAATTAATTGATTATTTTTGAGCAAAAATTGTAAAAACTAGGTCCTTGGATTTTTGATAGGGGTATTTTTGCTCAAAAGAAATGGAATAGCACCCCCCTACACCCATGGACCAACTTTCATCTCAGTCGGAAAACATTTTTTATGGATTTGTCCACCTAGAGTGTCAATCAGTCAAAAACAACAATTTTAATTGCTAGAGTCCACGCATGGCAAAAATGTAAAATTGTAATATTGAGTTAAAATGATGATATAATATGGAATAAAGTTAAAGAGAGGTTTATTAGCCTAAACCTGCCCATCCCAACCCCTCCTAACCTTTTTCACACCTCTCACCCCTCACCTCCTTCAAAAAGTGACGCCCCTAGGAGAAAGTTACGCCCCCCTTGAAGAGAGAGACGTGGAATCTTTTGTTTTAAGTGGTGAGGGACCCTTCCCCTGGTTGGTGTGCCTTCCCTCACCCCCCACATATTCCCTTCACTCACCTTTGGATCCATTTTCTTGAGTCATAATAAAGGAGAAGCTTTGGAGGAATTTTGAAGGAGCAACAAGTATTTTTGTTCTTTTAACACTTGAGGTAAATTTGTTTTGATTTGATATGATGATGGCATAGGTAGATCTTAGGTAAAGTATTTTATTTGAGTAGATCTAACAAAGAGTAGTCTTATAGATCTATATATGTTGATTAGTTAGATAGGGTGCAAGTATTTCATCTTATTATCTTAATCATCCATATTATCTATTGTATGCATTCCATTGTGTTAGATCTTGCAGGTTTGGCTTCAAGGGTTTCATTGGGAATGCCTCAAGGAAGAGTCCTCCCTTGAGACACACATAAACTCCTCTTTCTCTATCTATTGCTCCTTCTCTATATTCTGTCATTCCATACATATTTTCAGCTAGCTTAACATAGTTTAATGATCACCAAAATATAAATTTTTCATCAAATTTCTTTAAAAAAATTGTTTTCCCTAAAAAACAAAAGTTTTTCTTCACTTGTATTGTTGTGTGTAGCATTTCCAGCAAGTATACCTTGTTTGTTTTTTCCAGGTTTCAGATCTGGTTGAGGGGGTTTGGCTACCCAAAAACGTCCACACAACACTCCAAGACCCTCCTACAAATTGGTAACTATTTCTTAACCTTCTCTTTCAAATTTGAGGGCTTCTTGTGCATAGATCTATTTATTTTCTTGTTGATTTAGTGGTGCATTGCTGATTTAGATCTATTTTATTTTCTTCCTCTCTTTTCCAAGTTGTTTCTAACCCTAATAAGTCTAATAATTGCCTACCTTTTCAGAGAGTAATACCCCAAATAGTAAGTCTAGGGTTTTAATATGTGTTGTTGATCCTACATGCTTAATGGTTTAAAATATTCTAGATCTAGATCTCACACATACTAATCCTTAGTTTAAGCCTATTGGGCATAATCAACTCATTTAGATTTCTTGCATGCTTAAGCCACATTTAGATCTATCTCTTTCTTACATGCTTAAATCTAACACTTTAAATGTTTAATGCTTCAATAGTTTAGTGAATGGTTTTGATTTACATGATTTAACATCTTAAGGCCATTTACCAACACACTTAAGGTTAATTCTCATTGGATAAGTTGATAGTGTAGGCATATGCTTAGATCCTCCTTTTCTTTCACACTTAATGCTTTGGTCTTAATTCTCTTAACAACATAAGATAAGTGTGATAATCTTTTATTTCTTTTTGGCAAGTTGTTCTTGCTCTTGGTTTAAGTTTTCTTTCATAGCAAGCTTCATATGTTAATTATCTAGTGCATGGTAGTGAGCTAAATCTTTATTTCAGCTATTCTTCATTGCTATACATGTGTTAATGCTCTTTATTTCTAAGCTTAAGCAACACACATAATAAGATGAAGTGAGTTTCGGCCTTGGCAATAAATCACACTTTTAAGGCACCTTAAAATCATCAAAACACTCTAAACTACACCTAAAAGTTTACCTAACTGATATATTAACTTAATAGACTTAATAGGGTACCTTAGACCACCATATTCACCATCTAAAATGGGGATTGAGGACGGCAACGAAAGGTGATAGGCCGGGGACAGTCTCACGGCACAAAGGAGTGTCCTTTCCATAAAAACTCAATTCTTTAGGCTGACTGTGAGAGCTAGGGTGGGCCTCGTTGCTTCACTATCGTGAGTATCCAACAGCTATTTGGAAATCAGGGGAGGAGGCTTCGATGAAACACTTTAATAAGGGTATTAAAATATTTTAAATCTTAAGAACCCTTAATCACTTAATAACCTTGGGGCTTAATCATATAATAATACTTTGTGGTTTATTGAATATCTTGATTTTTGGGGAATACTTGTACTTTAATCTCTAAATATTTTAAAGTATCCTTTTGAATGTGTTGATGATGCCAATGCTTTAATCTTCTTGTATCCTGCACACACATTTAAAAGGTGGTTAGCTTGCTATATTGTATTGTTGTATCTTTTTACTTGTACCTAATATTCATTGGATTTAATTATTCTTTTGTAAGTAGCTTGTAATCATATTATAACGAACCACCCTAACATCTAGTTGACCCCTTGCCCAACCTTAGGCACTAGTCTTAGTTGACCTAGGGAAAGTCTTGCTTCACATGCTAACCCTTGCATCTTACATTGTTTCCATAGCATCATAGGATAGACTCCCTCTAAACTTAAGAAATTAAAATCAACTCCTAGAACTCAACGCTAAATCGTATCTAATAACTAGGGTATACCCCCCTTGGCTTCTCTAGGAGTGAGCCTGGATGGAAGAGGTTCTGGTCAAAGTGACAGCATGGGCTGTGAACCTAGGCATTGTGCCTCCAAGGACACACTAAGTGAGTTGGACTTAGCTTTTGCAAGTGTGTATAAGGACGGCAACACAGTTATCCAATGCTCATGTTTGGGTTCTACCTAGAACTGGCTTAAAATGTTTACAACAAAGCAAATATATGGTCTGGTATTAACTAGATACATCAATGAACCTATCAGTCACCGATATAGGGACGGATCTACTGGATCAGAATATGAGTCTCTTACTTTTCTTATGTCTATGGTCATAGGAGTGGCCATGGATTTACAATCCATCATTCCAAATTTCTGAAGGATTTTTACTCCATACTTTCCTTGTCCAAGGAAGACTTCACCATGCTTCTTCCATACTTATATTCCCAAGAAATAATGCATGATACCAAGATTTTCATATCAAACTCAGAAGCTAACTCCTTCTTACACTGGGTGATGACAGACTTTGCACCTGTCAACAATAAATTGTTGACATACAATAGTAGAATCACATGTGCATTGTTCCCAACCTTGTAGTAGATATTTGGATCTACATGACTCTTAGAGAAATCAAGTCTTATTAAGTAACTGTCAATTTTAGCATACCAGACTCTTGGATCTTGCTTTAGTCCATACAAGGATTTCTTTAATCTGTAAACATGAGTGTCTCTGGGATGAAACTCAAAACCTTGAGGTTGTTCAATGTATACTTATTATTCAATTGCTCCATTGAGAAAAGTTGTCTTTACATTCATTTGATGTAAACTCCATCCCATGGAAGCAAAAAGAGACATAATGGCTCTAATAGAAGTATATCATGAAATAAGAGCATAGGTTTCGTCATAATATTCTCCCTCTTTCTGGGAGAACCCTCTTGCTAGCGGGTAAAATCCCCCTATTACTATACCAAGTTCAAAGTATAGGCAGAGCTATGATCACCCTTAAAAGACAATCTAATTTCTAAACTACCCCAAAAACTCTAAATAGATGAACAGAAAGAGATAGGAAAGTATGTCAGAAGTAGTACCTTTAGCCCAATGTTCGATGTAGACCGCTTCCATATTTGTAGCTCCCAAGCTGCAATTCTCCTCCCAAAGCTGACCTACAAAAATACTTAGGAAAAAAACGCTACAAATATTCTATCTCTACTCATAAATATTAGGGATATATAAACCATTATGCATAAATCAAATGAAAAACATAAAGATATCATTTGGGACAGAAAAATATTATTTTTTTCAAATCCAAAGATTGAAAATTAGAACCTTTGTAGATCGATGCTCTACGAACCTGGTTTGGGATCCTCTTCCAAGTGCACTATCCCAATGATTTCTCTCAAAATTAGTTGATCAATTCAAAGGAAGGGAAGGGATTGTATAAAAGAAAAGGCTAGAGAGGGAATGTTGAGGCAAAAACTTAGAAGAGGCTGCAAATACTTGGGTAAGGAGGGAAAAGGGATTTGGGAAAAGTTTCACTATTCTAATGCTTGATTTGGAAATCGGACCCCAAGACCTCATTTTATATGACAAAATGATATTTGTTTTGTTTGGGGATAGAATACAAAAGGTGAATTGGTTGGAAAACCCTCAATAGCCCGTAAACTCCATCGAATTCCTTGCAACTTTTGGAGGTAAACATGGGTTGTTTAGTATGCAGCTAGAATATGTATGCAGGTTGTATAGCATGAAACAAGCGTATGTATGCAGGCAGTAGTACAGCATGGTGCGTACATGCTCCAAAAATTGGTTTTTTAAATAGATTTCCTGAGCAGTGATTTGGAAAAGAATGCAAGTAGAAAGGCTAATTCTATGTATGCATAGGTAGATCATTTTAGGGATATAACAGATGCCCCCTAATGTGTGAGTTCAAAAGAGCAATTGATGGCCGAAATACATTACAATATCTTTCCCAATGGGAATGCACAAAGTCGAGTGAGCCCTGAACCAGAGTTCGGGAGGTTTGCATCTACAAAAAAATAATAATCTCTCCAGGGTGGGCATACCCATGCTTGGGATGAACTAATCATGGTTTCCAATAAAGTAAACTGCAGATCCATGTCATATAAATGTAAATATAAAGTGTAGCCATGAGAAATACATAGAGGATCTACATCTCAAAATCATTCAATGATATTCGAATACAATACAATATGCATCGTCAAGAAGCATTAGCTTGTGGTCGGAGATGAGGGATTCATAGTTGAAGAAACAACTTCAAGATCTTCAATAGCTCAAGTAGGAGTACAATAGGAGTGTAAGACTCTACTCTGAGGTCTTCGACAAGTCATTGGGAAAATACTAGAGGATCTCGATGATCAGGCATAAAACTTCGGAAATTTTGTATCCGGACTTGACTGGACTCATGGGATGGCTGAATCATGAAATTCAAGACACAAACTGCAAAATGACCGACTCAAAAACTTCCCTTGAACAAAATCACGAAAGATGATCAGAATTAGGCAGCGTAATATTGACATAAGTCTATGATGTAGGAGGCACTACAAACTCTCCATATGTTTGGAAGAGTAACCAAGTGGAGGAGTGTTACACATTATTTTCATCACCCTTATGACCGTTAATGATGTAAACCTATATGTTTTTTTCAGAGGGGTCAGTGACCTGCATTCCTAAAGAAAGAAGGGAGAAGAACTTTCCCTAAGAGAAGAATTTGTATTTTCCTTTGTTAAAAACCATTTTAAAAAGGATTTCCACAGGATGATGTATATACATGGTGCAGAAATGCCTGATTTCTGCAGGTTGCAATATAGCTAGGTTGCATAGTTTCCGTAGGCTGCATTACAGGTAGGGTGTGGTGGCCTTCCTACGTGGGAAAAATGAACATTTTCTCGATGCTTATAGAAGGAGAACCTTATATGGTGAGGTGGCCTCTGAACGATTTGGATCTTACTCACTTTCATGATTTAGTGGGATCATCCTAACCTCTTCACCTTATCCTCTTCAACTTATAAAAGGAGAGGAGCTCTCATGGAGAAAGTTAGTTGGATTGAGATTGGGAAATTTATGTTGGCTTTGAGCTTTGTTTTGTCAAGATAGATTGTGAGTAGCTATCAGATACATAGTCTCAAAATCCATTGGAGCAAGAAGTGTGTGGGAAGCAAGGAACTGTTGGAAGGAAACTGACGACATCAAAGCATCTGGTTGTATCTTTCTTTTACATTCTTTAATACATATATAATTTTCTTTCCTATATCAATATTATATGTCCATATTGTATGATTCCTTGATCACGTACATATTTTCATATCAAATAGACTATGTTATTCTTGTATTAGTTGGCTTGTGTTTATTTGCAGATATTTCTCATAAACCTCATAATGGAGCTTGGATTACATTAGCGAAGTTGGATCTTCTATATTTAAAAGGTATGTTCTAGATCCATTTCTCTTTTGATAATTGAAACTAAGGAAAGAGTAGTGTATTGTCTTGTTTTGTTCTAGTTTCATAGTGAAGCTAGGGGGATTGATTTGTGTCCGCACTTAACAATAAGCCCAATAACAAAATTGGCGACTCTACTGGGGAATGAATTGTTTTCCTATTTTTTCTTGCTTTCTTGCTTTCATTGCTTGGTTTCTATTTTCTAAGTCACTGAGAGATCCATACTGACTCTCTGACTATTAAACTTCACAGGAAAACCTTCTTAATTTTTATTTTTTTCCATTTTTGTTTGATTTCCACACCCTGCTTTGAGGGATAGTGCACCGACTTAGGATTTCCACACCCTAACTGTTTATACCTATGCAGAAAATATGCACCCTACCCATATTTGGCCTACATAAATCATGGATTTCCGCACTGTGTTAGTCTACAGCCTGCGAAAATTGTGAAAATTTTGATTTTTGATGGTTTTTTCCTTACCCGAACCTTGGATTTGATTTTGGAGTGATTTTTTGGGTCTGATTAGAATCTGCTTGACAAAATTTGAATCTGATTTCAGCCCTCTTTGCCTTATTTTTTCTTTGTTTTCTTTTAAAATCTTTGGTCTCTCGCTTTGAGAGTCTTTCAGTTACAAAGCATTGTTTTTTCTTTAGAATTGTTTGGTGAAAAAACTTTTTTTTCTTTTTTCTGAATAATTTGTGTTAAAAGAGAAACTTTGTTTGGTTTGCTTTTTGTTTTGAGGAAACTCACTCTTGCTTTTAGTGTCTCTTTGAAACAAAAAATCTTATTTCTTGCGTTATATTATTTTGGGGAATCCTTGCATTTGAAGTAGTGAAATTGCATAATCCTTGGCATTTTTTGGTCCTAAATTCTGAAACTTTTTCCCCCTCATGGCTAGGGGGGGGCGTGAATCGTGTATTGGTGTACAGTCTATTTGTGTCATTTCTTTAAAATCTTGATATTAATGAGTTTAGTAAAATTTTTGGACATTGTACATCTGGGAATGGTAAATGTTTTCTCTTTCTCATAGCATAGCTTTCATCGAAATGAAAATATTGCATCTTCATATCTTTGCATTAATTTTGAGTCGGTCAAAACACCATATTGTCCACGTCGTTTTCCTCTTGAGTAACAATAGTCTTAAAAATAAAGCACTTATAAAAATTGATTAGAAATTTTTATATTTTTTGGTAGCAAACCTACATTAGATTAGTTGTAGGGCTTTGGAATAGGTGTGAAAAATAACTTTCCAAAGCTGAAAACAAACATAGAATATTGTGTTAGGGAGCGGTGAAATCCACTTGATACATTTTTTCTTGGGAAACCCTTCTCACACAAGGGTCAATCACGAGGTCACATTAAGACTAGCAGAGTTACTCACCCTGCTTTGTTTGTCTTGGTGTAGATATTGTGTGTATTATGGGGGTGCCTTCAAAGGTATACCCACAATGATGAGTTGAAGCCTTTCAAGTTAATTTTGGGCTAGATACCCTGCCTTTATGCATGGACCGGATTGTTGATTGTTTCCCTAGGAATCACTGTAGTAATTGGTAACCTTAGTGGCCTATCTTTTTAGGGTCTTTACACAAGGTGACTGTGGAGGGGAAAGTGTTCACGGTACCTGGAATTGACATTGGCCAAACTCACTCAGGCTCCTTGGAGGGTAAATCCACAATTACTGTGTGGAATCTTGCACTAATGTGTAAGTCTGTTAAGCAGGTCGTCAATGTAACTTTTCCACCCACTCTATCTCATCCCCTTCTTACTTTGTTCCCGCGACATTGGATTTCATCACCAACTAGTGTGCTCATTGTGAGAAGGTTTTGCTTTCTTGCTTGCTTACTAGATTTTTAGCGTGTGTTTTTTTTCTCCCTAGAAGAATCTAGGATGGATATTTATTTTTATGGCATCAGTTCCTGGAATGACCAATGAAGGAACCACTGGTCTAGGGGAACCCTTTTTTTTTCCTTCTTATGGTAACATTGTTCCTCCTCACATCACTACTTTGAGCCTTCCAGGTCTCACGATTGGATTATCAGTGTGGTTGTTTTCCACTCAGGTAATCCCGAATGTAGTAATTTCTTCGGTCATAAGAACTTCCCCACAAGAATGTCAACCTCATGTTGATCCTTCATTGTCTTCACCAGTAAGATCTTCTTTTCCTTCTTCACTTGCAAGGCCTTATTCCATTTCATCTTCTTTGCCAAGTGAAATATATGAAGTTAGTAACCTGGTGGATAAAAAGAAGAAGAAAAGGAAGATTAAGAAGAAGAAAAATACGCAAGGGTACAAACCTCCAACCATTGTTAGACATGTTGGAAATAAACCAGTTACTATCAATCGTGATGGGAGTGTTGATGATGTCAAGATCACCAAAATAACCTGTAAGCCCAACTACCCTTGCAGAATTTTTAAGGGTAGCCATCTTCTTAAGGATTTCCCTGGTCTATCCAAGGTTATAGAAGCATGATCTACACAACCTCTCCAACCCATGTCATTAGCCTCTGAACAACATGCTGATGGCCTCCCATCAACTAGTCACGATACAGTTGGGAAAAATAAAAGTAGAGTCAAGTTCTCGTCCATGTTATGCAAAAGGAGTCATCTAACTCACCTTTGCCCTCATATGGATGAAGCCTCAAAATTCTTGGAAGACATGACTATTTCACAACCTCAACTTCCAGCTGCTTATCGCAAGCTTACTCTCGAACCACCAGTAGTTGATGGAATGATCAATCTGACCCCTTCGTCGGTCAATCCGGTTGATCATGTAGTCAACCTAGTCACTTCCTTAGTTAAACCAGTTGACAAAGTGGTTGATCTGATCCCGTCCTCGGTCAATCCCACTCTCCCACCAGAGAGTTGAACCCAAGCAGTCGATCTGTTTCCATCTGTCGACCCCATTCTCCCCTTGGAGAATGCAACCCAGGTGATTGATCTGATCTCATCATCATTTGATCCTAATCTCTTGCTTGCAAGTAAACCTAATATTGCTCATGTTTTTCTCATTGATACAGAATCTGCCTTGCTGGGGGATATTCCTCCTTCTCCCGTGGAACCCCCTCCAGGTAATGAGGCCATCCTTTTTAATTGGGGTGTTCTAACTTGACCTCGTCTTCCCTCTCGCATTACTTTCAAGATTATAGTACAAGTTTGTGGTCAGTACGTTCCTCATACGCTGATAGATGAAGGTTCGTCTATTAATATTTTTCCTCTATTGCTTAGCAAGCTTTGGGTTATCCTTAGCTTGTGTTGGTTACACAGAATCTGTTAGATTTTAACAGAAGAACCAATCAGCCTTTAGGGATCCTTCCTTAGTTTCCTATAACTTTGGGAGGGAGAACTGTTGTTATTGACGTCATGGTAGTTCAAGACCCCTTGGATTTTGATTTACTCCTTGGGCGAGATTATGTCTATGCCATGAAAGCTATTGTGTCCACTCTTTTTCGTGTGATATCTTTCTCTCGCGATGGAAGAATTGTGACTATTGATCAACTTTCGTTCATTGGCCCTAACTTGAACATCAACTCAATAACCTCCCGAAATGGTTCTTATATGCAGACGGTATCTCCCCTGCCACAAGTCAATTATGTGGCATTGTCTCCCATGCCTTCAATTATCGATGCAGATGAGCCTCTCACTGTATGCTCAGTCTCTTATGACCTAGATCCGATAGTTGACATGGTGATCTTTTTGGTAGGTCTATTGGAGCTTGACCTCCTTACCCCTATCATGGCCCTCGACATGTGTTCCTTCCAGAATGTGTTTCTTCCATCGAGTGAATACCTCTTGAAAGCCATGATCGAGTTTTGTCCCTTAACACGGTGTCCTTCCTGAGAAATTTCCTCTTGGAAACCGTGATAAAGAAGATAGTTGAGCATGGTTTTCTAATTTCAAGCTCGTTAAAAAATGAAACCAGCTGTGAGGATAGTTTTTGCGTCTCCGTAGAAACCTCATTAAAAAATGAAATAGAGCCTATGAGCATAGTTCTTGTTTCTATGTCAAGACCATTAAAAAAAAGAAATAGAGGTTTGGGGATTATACCTAGAGTCTCGAGCATAGTTATTCTCCTGTGTCAAGCTCATTAAAAAATGAAACAAGCTCCCCCTCTCTATTTGAGTCAAGTCCTTTGTCTAGTATTTGAATATTCATTTCATCTTCCTTTGCAGTTGGAAGAAACAAAGCTTGGGGGCAAACCCTTACAGCCTCTAGACTTCATGATGAAGTTAGAGCCGCTAGCTTATTAACCTGGGGGCTAAGTACTAACCATGTATTGGGAAGTCATCAACAATAGTTTTCTATGGTTCAAGCTTATGTAAAAATGAAACCACGTACCTCAAGCATAGTTTCCTCTAGTTCAAGCTTGTATAAAAATAAAACCAGGTCTAAGAATAGTTTGGTTTAGTTTTTAAGCTTGTGAAAAAATAAAATCTATCCCAAGCATAGTTTTTTTTGTTTTGAAGCTTGCATAATAATGAAAACAATCCCGAGCTTAGTCTTTGTTATTTCTCATGCTCGTAAATACATGAGAATAAGTTACTGATCTTAGTCTTTGTTCTTTCCCATGCTCGTAAATACGTGAGAATGTAACTGAGTATATTTTTATCATTTTTTTGTACTTGTAAAGGTTATACGAAAAAGGAACCCCCTGGAGTTCCCTTTAAGCTCTTTTTAGACTCTCTAAACATGAAACAATTGTCGAGTGATCTTATTCTTTTCACACTTGTAAAAGTATTTGAAGAAAATGTTTGATGGGCGGTAGGTTATCACTTTTTCAGTCTCATCAAACTAATTTACGAAAAAGGAACTGAGAGAGTCCTCTTTAAGTGTTTTTCAAACTCTCTAAACATGAAAAACCCTCGAGTTTTATTTCTTTGGACTCGTAAAATAAACATCGAAAGGCCCATATGGGACCGAACCATTCCTTCTTAGGGTTTGTTAAACATACTCTGAGGGACTCATCCGAAGGATGAGATTGAATTACAATAATATGTTATCATCCTCCAGCTTGGGTAAAAATAAAGAGGTACTCGCCAGAAATGGTGGGGGAAAAATTGGGAAAAAAACATATTTAAAACTGTATTCTATAGGAAGAGTCACTTTTGAGCATGACACCCTTTCACTCGCTTTGTGTCTAGGTTGTAAAATCTTCTTGTCTCATGATCATACTACTTTATAAGATTACATTTTGGTATGTGATCCTTGTTGTTGAGTCAGTGTTTCCAAGACAATTGTCGTGTCGTCACTATGTTCAAAGAGAAGATCAACCCGGAAAAATGTTAAGAACCAAATATCAATATAGCATATAAAAACCTCAAAAAAAGTACTCAACGCCTTGAAAAAGATATGATTTCAGATAATAAGCCTCTTCGAGGGGGCAACCTCCTTTTACCCCATTTAAATGTTCAAGTACCAGATGATTCAAAATGAGACTAGGAGGTATATATTACAAATAATGGCCTAAAGTCGACATAATTAAAATAACATTACTAATCTAAATTGCAACTAATGGCCTAGAGCCGACATAAATAAAATAGCATTACTAATCTAATATGCCCAAATTAATGGGTAATGAGCCAATATTAGGGCTTAACATGCCCCTCCCCTTGAGACAAGTGTTGTCCACAACGCTTG
>JZKD02S1631725.1:871171-888441 GCA_000966675.3 Picea glauca | reverse complement strand
GGGCAACCTCCTTTTACCCCACTTAAATGTTCAAGTACCAGATGATTCAAAATGAAAATGTCTCCTTGGTATATATAGAAGACTAGGAGGTATAATTACAAATAATGGCCTAAAGTCGACATAATTAAAATAAAATTACTAATCTAAATTGCAACTAATGGCCTAGAGCCGACATAAATAAAATAGCATTACTAATCTAATATGCCCAAATTAATGGGTAATGAGCCAATATTAGGGCTTAACAAAAAACCTTCTATTGTGTTGGCCATTTCTATAGTCTTTAATCTTTCTATTGCATCGGCCATCCCTAAGTCATTCCTGAATCATTTGTTACTCTAATATACTTCAAATATTGTTACCCGTTTTGTGTCATTGACGGGGGATACATTAAGGCCTTCCTGTGACAAGTATTTTCCTATCGACTTCAACTCATTATCCAGGAATTAGACTTAGAAACTAATTGGTACCTTGGAACTTGCATGCCTTAATGGCAGGTTTCCTCGCTTTTGATAGTGGGTTTTCATTATTGACCCCTGATCGAGAGATTTCACCGAGTGTTCAACTTCAGCTCATTAATTCACATTCGTTGAATTGTACTAGTGTACCTTGGGAGTCATTGACATTAATGGTGATTTCTCTTGCACTTGTTAATGGTAAACACTAAAGACCGGTAATAAATTGGTTTCTACCATGTTTGACTTCAGCACCTGTAATCGCATTGTTAGATTTGTACGATAGAGTGGTGGAGATAAAGACCCTGGATCTTTTTTGATAGATTCAGGTTGCGTTGGAGTATATTCAGATTGTACTGGTGCATAGATCCACAGTGTATGTCTCGTGGCTATGTTAAAATTTGACTCTTTAATACATAGCTCCACATTGTATTTTTGTTGGCTATGTTCAGATTTGAGTCATATTGGCATGGATCCATAGTGTATGTTTGGTGGCCATGACCTATCTTACTTGACATTAATCTTTGCATGTCGGCATTTATGATTTGATTCATTTGTATTCTAAGTATGGGAATGCCTACCTCAGTAATGATATATTATTGTATTGTATTTCCTTGTTTGTTGGCAGGTTTTCGACCGACATGTTCCTTGTTCCCTACACACACTCGACAAAGTATTTCAGCTATCACTCTATTCTAACTTCATACTTTGGGGTACTCTTTGTTACACATTATCTTCGTCACCCTTATGACCATTAATGATGTAAACCTATATGTTTCCTTCAAAGGGGTCAGTGGCCTGAATTCTTGAAGAAAGAAGGGAGAATAACTTTCCCTGAGAGAAGAAGTTGTATTTTCCTTTGTTAAAACCCTTTTAAAGAGGATTTCTGCAAGATTCTCTATATACAGGGTGTCGAAATGCTTGATTTCTGCAGGTTGCACTATAACTAGGTTGTGTAGTTTCTACAAGTTGCATTACAGCTAAGGTGCGGCGACCTTCATATGTGGGAAAAATGAGCATTTTCTCAATGCTTATAGAAGGAGAAGCTTCTATGGTGAGGTGTCCTCCGAACGGTTTAGATCTTACTCACTTTCGTGATTTAGTGGGATCATCCTAACCTCTTCACCTTATCCTCTTCAACTTATAAAAGGGGAGGATCTCTCATGGAGAAAGTTAGTTGGATTGAGCTTGGGAAATTTATGTTGGCTTTGAGCTTTGTTTTGTCAAGATAGATTGTGAGCAACTATCAGATACACAGTCTCAAAATACATTGGAGCAATAAGTGTGTGGGAAGCAAGGAACTATTGAAAGGAACCTAACGACATCAAGGCATCTCGTTGTATCTTTCTTCCACATTATTTAATACAGATATAGTTTTCTTTCCTATATCAATATTATATGTCCATATTGTATGATTCCTTGATCTCATACATAGTTTCATATCAAATAGACTCTATTATTCTAGTATTTGTTGTCTTATGTTTATTTTCATAAATTTCTCATAAACCTCGTAACGGAGCTTGGATTACATTGGTGAAGTCGGTTCTTCAATATTTAAAAGGTATGTTCTAGATCCATTTCTCATTTGATAATTGAAACTAAGGAAATAGTAGTGTACTATCTTGTTTTGTTCTAGTTTCATAGTGAAGCTAGGGGGATTGATTTGTGTATGCACTTAACAATTAGCCCGATAACAAGGAGGAAACAAATCTATGTAGCGAGAACAATTCCTAAGGTCATATTAGATCCTAATGCTCTGGCCAACAAATGGAAGGATGTGCTTTATCCAAGGGCGACTATCTTGCTACCAGAAAAAGAATGTATATTTCCCGTCCCCTCTTTTTGGAATATTTGATTTTTGTTTTCTTTTTCAAATTTTTAACAAGATTGAAAAAGAATAAAATAATGCTACATTACAAAGGAGAAAAGAGTGTCGCGAGCAATCAAACTAGTTCCAAGCACGTGGAACATACTGATGCTCAAGGCAAGGAGACATGTGCAGGATAAGGACACTCAGGGAAAATTCCTCCATGGGTCAAGGTGTTAGATTGCAAAGGAAAAACATGTTGCAAGGCTTGCATATAAGGAATTCTTTAAGGCTTTAGTTGAGAGAAACATGGAGCCGACATTGGGCCAAAGAAGAAAAGATGAGACCTACAATGCGATTAAGAATGACACAAGACTCCTTCCATGTGAGTTTTTACAAGCCCATAGAAGGTATGATCGGTGGTTTTTTCATGTTTAGAGAGTTTGAAAACATGTTAAATAAGACTCCAAGGAGTACCTTTTCCCAATTAGTACAATCGGCTCGAAAAAGGGTTAAACTTGCACTGAAAGGACGTCTTTTCAAAACCATTTTAACGAGTGTGACAATGACAATATCACTCTTATATCTTTTCAATTTTAAGGAGTCAAAACAGATCTTAACTATGGACTCACAACATTTTTATAGGTTTAGTCTCCTTAGTCCGAAAAAGTATAAAATATAACTGAGGTGAACTCTCCCAAAGAAACAAGTCTCCCGAGGCGTACCTTTTTCTGAAATAATCTATTAGCTGGAAAAAGGGTTAAACTCATGCCAAATAGATGTTCTTTCTGGACCAATTAACAAGTGTGAAAGGAACAAGGTCAGTCGACGATCTTTTCATATTTAGGGAGTTTGAAAAGAGATTAACTATGGACTCGGAGGAGGTTCCTTTTTCATAAGTAATCTCCAAGGCTCGAAAAAGAGATAAACCAAAACCAAGGAGAATGCTCCTTTTTCAAACATTTAGTCCCTTAATCCCAAAAAATGGTTAAAATTACACCTGAGAATACTCTTCTAGAGAACCAAAGTTCCTAGAGCATACCCTTATTTGTAAAATTAGCCATCTGGACTCAAAAAGGGGTGACCTACCACCGGAAAGATGTGCCCTCAAATTTGAGTTTGGAAAGAGTGAAGGGAAACAAGATCGCTCGACAATATTTTAATTTTTAGAGAGTTTGAAAAGGGATTAAAAAAGACTCCATGGGGACTAGTTTTCTCAAGTAATCTAGACAAGATCGAAAAGAATAAATATAGTCTCGCTGGATGTTGCTTTCAAAATTTAAAGCAAGCTTGAAAGAGAACAAAGTGTGCTCATTAGGGAGTTCGGTGGGCAAGGCAAAAAATGATGATTAGAAAGAAGAATGAGGCTTCAATATGTAATCATAGCGAGACTAACAAAGACTCCCAATCCTGAAGTCAAAACTCACAGCATGGACACCCAAATGCATCAAAGGATCTACTTAGGGAATACATGTAGAGGAAGGCTCTACCACCTAATTATGGCACTTCTAAAGTAGCTAAGAAGGTTTTTTGTCACACTTCAGTGGGGTCGATCATAAGGCCAAATGAACCAGGAAACAGATAATGAAAAAATGCAAGTAGGGAAAAGCCTAACCTATATGCCAGTTTTGAGGTCAATACCTGTCAAAACAGATTAATATGATGAAAAAATGTTAAAGAAAAATGTCTCCAGGATTTTGCATATAAATCCAATAACACTCATCCAAAAGTTAATAAATCCAATATAGAGAAAAACTTCAAAAAATAAGAGGTGTTATTGAATAAAAAACTTGAAAACAACAAACCTGGAATGTACAATATGTTCAAGGCATTGCACAGCCCTATGACTCATGCATAGTACTAGTTTAGGTAGATCTTGATACTAGGATCTAACCAAGAGTCTCTTCAGTAGTCAACCTAAAAAGTCTCCCAAAAGGGAAGAAAACACAAACCACGGTGTAAGTCCTCCCACGGTATAGAAATTGTGGTCATGGCTTCAAGGATAGCCTCATTTGAAGGGAATTCAATATCCAAGAAATCACGCGAATGAGGAGGGTCAATAGTCCCAAAGGGAGAAGCAAACTGACCACATTCCATATGATGATGGAGGTTTTGGCTAGGATTGGTAGAGTCTATCAGTGAAGAATCACAAACATGGGGCTTTGAGGATCTACAAATAGTGATTTTAGACTCAAAAAGAAAATCAAGACCACTCAAACCAAGAGGGGGAAGCAAGGGCTCTCATGTCCCAATTGGATAAACCAATGGATCAATTTTTGAGACCAAGTCTCGAGAAGGAAAACATGAGTGAACAAGTACCTTCTCAGGAGAATATGAACATCAAGGATAAGATGCCACATAATTAACTTGTAGCGAGGTAGAGTCTAGACGAACACTAGGAACATATAAAGGGGCAGGTTGAAATAATGTCAAATTAGGATGGTTATTATCATATGCCAATTGGTCGATAGCAACAATGCTTCCATTATGAGGGAAATGCATCACTCGAAAGAGCGTAGACACCACAACATTCATAGCATATACATAATCACGCCGGAGAAGCATATTGAAATATAACGGGCCTTGCACCACTATAACATGAACAAGGACAGTATTCCCACCTAACGAGATAGGAAACTGAGGAAGAATCCCCAAATATTCACTATGACATTTTTCAAAATCCAACAGCTCATGCGAAGAAGACACAAGATCGGGAGAACCAAAAGCTTGCCAAGTCAAGGAGGATAAAATACTTGTGGAGGCTCCTTCATCTACAATACATCGGAAAATGTTTTTTGAATTAACTTCAACCCTTATTTGAAAGGGTACATAAGAAGTAAGACAAGGCTCAACAAGATCATTCCAATCAAAGGAAACCATCCTAGGACTTGGAGGGGGTGTGCTCGAAGTGAGCGGAATGCCCCTTGTTCTGAAAGTATTGAACTAGAAATGTCAAAAACATAGTCAGTAGACACATCACTCCCCAAGAGAAGAGTGGGATCAGTCGAATATTTCATCGACATGACCACTTTGGTAGAATCGACACTCTCCAAGAGAAGAGTGGTATTATCCAAAGATTCCATCGGCATGACCACTTTGGTAGACTCAACACTCTCCAAGAGAAGAGTATGATCAACTGAAGATTGCATCAGCATGAGCACTTTGGTAGACTTAACACTCTCCAAAAGAAGAGTGGGATCAACCAAAGATTGCATCGTCACGACCACTTCCTCAACCACTGGTTGAATAGGCTAGAAGAAAACATGGTAAGAAGATGCATTGGCCCCCAAAAGAGGAGTTGGGTTAGCCGAATATTGCATCGACATGACCACTTTCTCAACCACTGAAGGAATAGGCAGTGAGGAAACCTCAGAAGACTCAGAATCAGAAGAGCTTGAAGACAAGGACGGCAATCTTTGTGCCTCTAGAAGGCCAAGGAATAAATGAGTAAGGTGATCTCCCTTGTAAATATTACAAGGGACCTTAGGCTTACGTCCTATCCGTCTAGGTTTCTCAACAGAATCAATTCTCCCAACATGACTAGTAGTGGTTAGTTTCTTGTTCTCAACATGACTTGCAGAGGTTGTTGACAAATATCCAACATGACTAGCATATGTTGGTTCCATATCACTCGTATGACTCACATTGATGAGACACGTGCCCCCATCATGACTCGCAGCGACTGGTTGCTTGTCTTCATCATGACTAGCAGAGGTTGTTGAAATATCACATGTATGACTCGCATTGATGAGACTCGTGCCCCCATCATGACTAGCACTGGTTGGTTTCACATATCCAACATGATCGCAGAGGTTGGTGATTGGTCGATAACATGACTCGTAGAGGCTACAAACTTATTTCCAGTATGACTAGAAATGAATGGAATTTTTCCCCCAGCATGACTTTCATAGGTTGAGGAACTATCTCCAACAAGACTCGCAAAGGTTGGTGATTGAAATCAAGTATGACTTGCATGGACTAGGTGTGTTCCCCCAACAAGACTTGCAGAGGCTGGTTGTTGGTTTGCAACATGACTTGCAGAGGTTGATGACCTATCTCCAACATGACCCACGGAGGTTGGTGATTTCTTCTTCCTATTCTTTCTTTTTCTATTTCATTTAGACTTTCGGTTACTAGTAGCTATACTTTCACCAGAGAAGGTAAAAGGAGGAGGAGAAGACTTTGTTGACGAAGGAACATCAACATGATTCCCATGACATAAGGTGTTTAACTAAGAAGCGTCAAGAGAATTAGGGACATTTGGAATGGTACCCAACCAAACTGGTAGTCCCACATTCAACCCAGTAATGTATAAATTGGCCATAAAAGGGAAACCAAGGTTTCCAAAGGAAGGAAAATCATGAGAATCCCCTTGCGAAGGGGTTCCTTGGTTGGTATCGTCAAAAACGTTTTCCATGAAGATCTTATGAACAGGTTTCTCCCTTGTGGGATTGTTCAAGTCTGTAAAAGTCTACCACCTTAGGTCAAAGACCCAAAGAAATGACTCACTAACTCACTATGGAAAACTAGGGAGCACAGAGCACACAACTAAAAGTTCATAAAGGAAAATCAAGCCAACGACTAACTAGTGGGAAGGACAGTTACGCCAATCAATGCTAAAACAAGTTAGTGGTTCAAGTGCAACTCGAACACAAAATCACCCTCCGGGTATACTCTGCAAAGTGTGATCCAACTTCCGCCCTAGGTACCATGGTATACCCCCACATTCACCTGTGTAAGTCCGTAAAAATTGGCAACTAGGATGCCATCTCGCAGTCAGTCACCAGGTGGGTACAGTCGACAGTCGGATTTATTGTAATGAGCATGATAACAAGTCATAATCCCTTAGTGGGTACCAAAGGAAATTGGTCTTGAAGACAACTAAATATATCGAATGAATTCAAGGTCCACAAGGCTCCATAGTTAAATGTGATCAGTGTGATTCCCAAAAAAAACCCTCAATATACAATCCCCACTATGTTCGGTTCGACTTTGGAGGGGTTATCTCCTCTACCTTTTCTTACATGACCTCATGTTTAGCCCCTGTGTTAGAGGGGGGTCCAGACTAACTCTTGCAACATTGGACTTTAGACACTCGCTATCTCAAACTCCAATGTTTGTTTTAAATGGCCTTGAAGAGTTTCCTCTTCACACCTATTTCAATGCCCTAAAATCCTAAACTAGTCGGTGAACCCTACAAACAGAAAGTCTACTATATTTTAATTTAAGAGTTAATTTTAAGTTTGATTTACACAAAGGATGTGATTGTGCAACTAATGGTGTTTGGAAGAGATGAAAAATCAAGAAAACTTTAGAGCATTTAAAAGAAAAATGATACTTCGAATTTAATCAAAGCTTGTGAAACCCTTTGTAAATATCAACTTTTCAAATTAATGTTTCAAGATCTTATAATTGAATGTTTCCTAAAAAGTGATTTCCTTTGACTAAGAAAAACTACTTATACTTCCAGGAAAGAAAGAAAGACTTTGAAATTGAAATTCTTTTATTTTACAAACAAACAACCTAGGTTGTATTACCAAACTAAATGCAAGAAAAAATATTTTTGATTTTTTGAACCGCTTTAACAAGAAAAACCAAAGTAAAAATTATTTTTTTTTTTACAAAGCAAGAATCAAGAAAAAGAGAAAATAGAACCCAAGATTGACAGAGACCCTAGGCCAACTGCGTAAATGTAGGGATTCAAAAAGAAACCAAAGGAGGATCTAAAACTTGAAATTTCACTCCAAACCTCTAGGGAAAACAAAAGAAAACCAAGAAAACAACTTGAAAACGAATCTTTAACCCAAGCTAAGGCAAAAAACAAAGACTCTGTAAGGTCCAAGAAATCCTCGGGAAGCCTAAACTCTGTTAGGAAAGAGAAACACCTATCTTTTTAAAAACACTTTCAATACACAGAGACGTGACTTGTTGCATCAGCAGCCTGCGTATGTACACGGGTTGTTTACTATGCAGACTGTGTATGTACATAGGCTGAGCCAAAGCAAAGAGCATACACCTCTGGGATTTTTCAAAAAAAGAAAATACTAGGCATACTGACTAGCCAGGGAAAATTGGTAGGAACCTTGTAGGTGACCAAGGACCATTAAAAGACTCATTGAAATTGATAAAAACTCAAAAGGCAATAAAGAATCCAATTAAAACCCAAAAACCTCCCTCTAAAACCCTAGAGAGACTCCCCAGTGGAGTCGCCAATTCTGCTAGCGGGGAAAATCCCCCTATTACTATACTAGGGTCAAACTATAGGTAGAGATATGATCTCCCTTAAAAGACAATCTAATTCCTAAACTACCCCAAACACTCTATATAGATGAACAGAAAGAGATAGGAAAGTAGGTCAAAAGTAGTACCTTTAGCCCAGCATTCGATGTCGACCACCTCCATCTTTCTATCTCCCATGCTATAAGTCTCCTCCCAAAGATGACCTACAAAAATACTTAGGCAAACAACGCTACAAATATTCTATCTCTACTCATAAATATTAGGGTTAGATATAAAACATTATGCATAAATCAAATGAAAAACAAAAAGATATCATGTGGGACAGGAAAAGCATTCTTTTATTCAAATCCAAATATCAAAAAGTACAACCTTTGTAGGCCGACACTTCGTGAATTGGTCTAGGATCCTCTTAACGTTGCTCCAAGTGCACTATCTCAATGATTTATCTCACAACTAGTTGATCACTTCAAGGGAAGAGAAGGGATTGTATAGGATAAAAGGCTAAAGAGGGAATGTTGAGGTAAAAACTCAGAAGGGGTTGCAAATACTTGGGCAAGGAGGGAAAATGGATTTGGGAATAGTTTCACTGTTCTGATGCTTGATGTGGAAATGGGACCCCAAGACCTCCTTTTATATGAAAAAATGATAGTTATTCGGTTTGGGGACAGGCTACAATGGGTGAATTGGTTGGGAAACCCTCAATAGCCCGTAAACTCCGCCGAATTCCTTGCAACTTTTTATCTTTTGCAAATTTTGGAGGTAAACACAGGTTTTTTAGTATGCATATAGAATATGTACGGGGGTTTTCTAGCATGAAGCAAGTGTATAAACGTAGGAATTAGTACAATAGGGAGCGTACATGCTCCAAAAAATAGTTTTTTAAATAGAGTTCCTCAACAGTGATTTGGAAAATTATGCAAGTAGAAAGGGCAATGCCATGTATGCATAGGTAGAGAATTTTATGGATATAACACCTCTAGCCACTAACCTTTCCTTGTATTTATCTATGCCTCCATCGAGTGGATGTTTGATCTTGTAGACCCATTTTTAAGTTACCACTGATTTTTCCTTGGGTCTAGGCACAATTTCCCATACATCATTTTTCATGATAGACTGGTATTCTTCTGTCGTGGCTTCTTTCCACTATTTATTTTGAACTGCTTCTTCAAATGTAGTGGGTTCTTCATTTATAATTTGTTTCATACATGATGCATAGCTGGAGAATCTTTTGGGCTTCTTTCTTTCTCTGAAAGTACCACTTGCAGCTTTGAGTCTTTCTGCTTCTTGTAGAGTAGCTTCAAGCCAAGCTAGATGTTTTCTACTTTTAGGTATGTTGACTGAATCAATAGGTCTACATGGTTGTACTAGATGGTCAATTTGTTCTAGTTCTTCATTCTATCTTTCTGGAAAATCGGTTATTTATTCTTTAGGCTCTTCATATTCCTCTTCCATGGAGTCTTCTATAGACTTATTGAAAGCCAACCTCTCATATAAAGTTACATCTATGTTGACATCAATCTTATGTTGTTCTAGAATACAGATTTTGTAGGCTTTGGAGGTTTCACTATATCCAAAAAATATGCCTTTCCTTCCCGAGGGTTCTATTTTCTTCCTTTTTTCCTTGGCAACATGAATGTAAACAGGACAACCAAATATTTTTAAGTTTCCAACACTAGGTTTATTTCCTGAAAAGGCTTCTTCTGGAGTTATATTCTTCAATATGCGATGGGGAATTTTGTTCTGAACATATATTGTTGTCATGGCTACTTCTCCCCATAGGAACATGGATAGACTTTGATCATTCATTAATGCCTTCATGGTTTCTTCAATGGATATATTCTTCCTTTCTCTTACAACATTTTGTTGAGGATTATGAGGAATGGTTAGCTCCTTCCTAATCCCTGTTGATTTACAAAAGGAAACAAATTCAGTGGATGTGTATTCTCCTCCATTATATGTTCTCAAACTATTGGTTTTCTTTCTTTTGAGGTTTTCTATTTCTGCCTTGAATTCCTTAAACTTGCTGAAAACTTCATCCTTTTTCTTCAAGATATATAACGAAGTCTTTCTTGAGTAATCATCTATGAAGGTTACATAATAAAGAGAACCTCCTAGAGATTTTACTAGCATCGGAACGCAAACATCTAAATGTATTAGATATAGGATTTCCTTGCCTCTATTATCGCTATTTGATAATGGCTTCTTAACATTTTTACCAAGTGCAAATCCTCTGCAAATTCCTTCATGTACAAATTGTAGTTATGGTATTCCTTCAACCATTTTCTTAAGGAAAGGTAATGCTTGATAGTTAAGATGAGCATACCTTCTATGCCAAAAATCACTGGGATTTACTTCATCATGTACAAGATCTTCACCATTTCGTTCTAGTGGTATGTATAACTTTCCTTCACAAGTTCCAATATCTCTAGCATTCTCTATGTTGGAATGTCTATACCAAGATAGTACTTCACCATCTACAAAGGCTATTCTATTTCCTTTCTCTTCTAATCAAGATATAGATACAAGATTATTTTCTAAAGTAGGTACATATAACACATTACTCAAATGAACATTGTTACCTGATTCCAATTTGATGGAGGCTTGACCAATTTCTTTGACTAGATAGGTGTTCTTGTCTCCAAATTCTACTTTGTGAGATGTCTTATTTTCATTCAGATTAGATAGTCTGACCTCGTCTCCTATCATATGCCTAGAATATCCACTATCAATTATTCACATGTTGTCTTCAAGGGATCTAGCAAGAGCTTAATAGTGTAGATGATTTACCTTTTTATTCATGATTTATGTTGACTGATAGTTGGTCAAACTTTGACTTTGATTGGTCAAACATTGACTTTGACCCAAAATCTCAACCTTGACATTTTTTCCTTCTGAGAGTGATAATAGGTGCATTGGAATAAGGTACAAAAGTATATCATTTCCTTGGTCAAAACGTTCCATCATAAGGTGTCAGTCAAAAGGTGTAGGTTTTTGCAGCTGCACCTACTAGAAACTATAGCGGCAGTGCTTCAGTAACTACACCTACTAGAATTCCTAGCGATGGTTCTTCAAAGAGCTTTATAACATATGGATTATCTTCCTTACAATGGTTATACTAACTGAAAAAGGTGTGGGCCCATAACCTAATAGGATATAAGAGATGTGCTCATTTTCACCATACACAATATAGCAATATTTTCACCCAACCATAGGCACAAACGCCACCCACAAGCACCACCACCCACGAGCACCTTTAAACTTGACAGACAAAATGATTCTGGAAGCCAACCAAGGTGTATTACCTCTCTCCAAGGCTAGCATACCAAACAAAAATAGCTAAAGAACAAGTAGAAATTCCAACCCATAACCTAATACTAAGTCACCACTGCAACATTTGCAGTTCCCCACCAGTCATGCGCACCTCTAGTCCTTATGCAGTTGTGAGTGAGTGAGTCCAAAATGATCTCTAGTTCCCTCTATTTATATTGCTCCAACTCACTTAACTGAATCGACTTCATTTTCTGGAGACTAATAACTCAATATTAATTAATCTCTTGAGCCGACTTGTCTTCTACAATTATTATCCAATGTTTTAGGGTTTCTCTTTCTTCCCAGAATATTCCAGTCTCGTCAACGCTACACATAGAGGTTAATACCTCCCACAACTACCATAATATCAACATTGGTTTGACAATCTTGGATTTGAGCTAAACTATATGTCGAGTAAGATTCGTAAGTCAAAGATAATTAAAGGTTGGGTTTAAAAGAATGACAAGTAGTTGGAGGATAGAGATCGAAAAATTTAATGGTCGGAATGTTGAGCTTTGGAAGCTTAAAAGTGAAGATCTCCTTGTATATTGATAACAATGGGTAGTTGTCTATCTAGGTACCATTTTGAAAGGCAAGTCGAGGGAAGAATGGGAGAAACTCAAAATTAGGACAAGGAGTACAATTTGACTATGCCTCATAAATTCAGTGTTGTTTAATGTCTCAAGTGAAGACTCAGCCAAGAAACTATGGGAAAAGTTGGCAATCTTGTACTAGTCGAAATCCCTGTTAATTAAGTCGTTCCTTAGAAATAAACTATATCTTCTTTGGATGAGTGATCGTAGTTCAATAATTGATCATTTAAATGTGTCTAATAAAATCATAAGTTGGTTATCGTCTATAGATATCAAAATCACTAAGGAGGAGAAATTTATTATCCTATTATGTACTTTTCCAGACTCGTGGGATAGCTTAGTTGTGGATTTAGGGAGTAATTCAACCAAATTAGCACTAGAAGGCATGGTTGCATCTCTACTCTCAGAAGAAATGAGAAGGAATAACATGGAAGGATCGAACAAAGATGATTTAGTGGTGAGGGGTTGACCTCTTGACAGATATAAAGAAAAATTATCTGGTAGAAAGTCGAAGTCAAAGGGTAGATCTAAATCCCATGTTTATTCAATGAGAAAATGTTGGAAACGCGATAAAGTTGGGAATTATAAAAGGGACTACAAGTCAAAGGAAATGGACGTCATTATAGGATCCGATGAGAAGAATTCGACTGAGAGAAAGAATACTTCAGATAAAGGAGGCTATGTGTACCTGGTGTTGATCAGTATACAGTCATATTAAGATGTTTGGTTGATCGACTTTGGAGCATCCTATCATATGACACCACATAGAGAATGGTTGTGTGAATATTAACTATATGAAGGAGGATATGTGTTCTTGGGGAACGACTCGAAAACCAAAATTGTTGAATGGGGGAGAGTCTGATTGATATTACAGAATGGGGGGACTAGAACCCTTCCATGTGGGCTACATATTCTATGTTTGGAAAAAAACCTAATACATATCAAGAAGATGAGTGATGCAGGAGTGCACACTATATTTCAAAAGGATACATGAAAAATGGTCAAAGGTGCGATGGTCTTAATTAAAAGAGTTTAAATTGGAACCATATACAAGTTATTAGGATATGTTAACTCGACTAGATGCAACAACATCATTGTTCCTAAATTTAATGCGACTCGACTCATCTCGGTCTGATATGATTCCAGCTGAATCGACAAGTCTTTACCAAATTGACCCAACCATGCCATGGTAGATGAGGATGGGACACATTATATAAAAATGACTTCGAGCTATGAACAATAAAGGTATGGTCGAGGATTTTTGTGAATGTAATTTATAAGTCATTTTTTTAACATTTTATATATGGAAACCAAATTCGGGTGAGGTTTCCATCTAGAGAGACAAGGGAAATTGGGATTCTAGAATTGGCTCATAGTGATTTGTTTGGCCCTAAAACAATGCCTTCACTTGGTGGATCCTTGTATTATGTCTCCTTCATAGATTATTTTTCCAAGAAGACATGGATATATTTCATGAGGAAGAAATAATAGGTTTTTGAGAAATTCAATGAATTTAAATCTCTTATGGAAACTAGAGAGATAAGAAGATAAAGGCGTTGATAACTGATAATGGTGGTGAATTCTCTAGAAATGATTTTGAGAAGTTCTGGAAGAAGTGTGGCATAACATGCAAAAATACCACACCATATACTCCACAACAAAATGGAATTGTTGAAAGAATGAACAGAAAATTGACGAACAAGGCAAGGATCATGCTTAATGGTGTTGTGCTCGCACAAGAATTATGGGTAGAGGTAGTGGACACTACAAAATATCTAGTGATTAATATGTCTTCTTCGTCGATGTTAGTCAACTCAACTCCACAAGAGATATGTTCTGGTGAGAAGTCTTTGCTTTCACATCTCAAAGTATTCGGTTGTGATGAATTTTTTCATGTTCCCAAGGAAAAGAGTAGCAAGTTGGACAATAAGGTAGTCAAATGTCTTTTCATTGGATATGAAGAAGGAATGAAAGGATATAAACTATGGGATCTTGCATCAAGGAAAAAAATGTACAATCAGAATGTGGTCTTCAGATAAGTCAGAGGGAATTCTAAGTCTAAAGTGGTTCAAACAGAGAAAAATCCAAAGAAGGTAAGGTTTGAGCTAAGGAACGAAGGCAATGATTCAGATGAGTCAACTAAATAAGGTGAAGACGTGGAAAAAACGACCCTAGTTGTAAAGAGGACTGAACAAGTAAGAAAACTAGTTGAAAGGTATAGTCCACCCAACTTATATTCTGCATTTGTGTTAACTACCACTAATGACGAGCCCAAGTCAGTCAGGGTGGCACTTGACTTGGTAGAGGGTAAACTATGGAAAGAAACCATGTTCGAAGAAATGGAATCCTTGTATATGAACGAGACATGGGATTTGGTTGAATTACCTAGTGGAAGAAAGCTTGTCAGTATAAAGTGGGTATTCAATAAAAGATGAATGCAACATGTCAAGTCAAGAAATTCAAATCTCGACTGCTAGTGAAAGGATATTCCCAAGTGAAGGAGTCGACTTCGGTGATATTTTTTCCCTTGTTGCAAAATTAACTTCCATTAGAGTACTAATATCTATGGCTGCAACACTTGACCTTGAAATAGAGAAAATGGATGTGAAGACAATGTTCCTATATGGGATGTGGAAGAAGAAATCTACATGAAATAGCATGAAGGACTTGTAGTAAGGGGAAAGAATGAGGTAGTGTGAAAATTGAAAATATCCCTTTATGGTCTGTTATCGTGTAATTTGAAATTTGATAGAAGAAAAGGTTAAAGGAGAGAAAATTGGGGTAGTGGGTGACTATCCTATCATTGTCACCTCAATAGGATGTCTCTTTCTAGTTAGGGTGGTAGGCCTAGGGGAGACGTCCCTGGTGACCTGGGGGTTTGAGAAGGCAAAGTCAAAGTGGCTAGATAAAGATCCCCTCTCACAAGTCACCACCGATCAGAATGTATGGTTTTATAACCAAATGAAAATATAATATGTCAAGTGTACTTGCCCGTAACAAAGCAACAAGAAAACTAGATATATTTGCATGGACTTTCTTGGTAAAATCAATTTTTTGAATATGATGAAGTAAACAGAAAATTTATAACAACAATATTTATAGAGCAATAATTCACGTTAAATGCCTTGAAAATAGATTCAAAATGACTAAGAATCATTAACCATTTAAATCATAATACTACCATTTGATAGAAACAAATAAGACAAGGTATAAATCATCCTTTTCAATTACTTTTATAAGCTTTTAATGTTGCATCTAATGGTTGTAGCTTACTTTAGTAACTACAACAATATTGTTAGTAGGTTAGGCTATTATAGGGTTATAAAGTGTTAGTAGGCTTCTCAAAGAGTAGGTTTTGAAGGTTTTGCTGATCAATTACTCAGGGGAGGACTTGTACTAGTGATTTTAGAGTGAATAGAGTCAATAATGAAGCGGAAAATGTTGAAGAAAAATGATAATGGAGAGTCAAAGACAAGAGAGAATGATAAATTGGAGTGTTGGTAAGCCAAGGCTCCAATTATCAAACCCTAGGGGAAACTAGCTACTAAGGTGTAGGTAACCCTAGGCCTTAGTGGATTTCCTCCCTCTATAACTCAATGATGAAGTAAAATCGGAAAAGATGAAGAAATGGACAATAAGGTGTTGCAATGGCAAGGACTTAGCTCAATGCTTCAAGAAAAATGGCCTTTTGACAATATCTAGTAGGTGAAAGATTTTGAAGCTAGGACAATAGCATGTGCTAGTCTTCCTAGGGTTTAATCAAGCAATTTCATAATCTTCAATGTAAATGTAAGATAAATACAACCATAACGATTCAATTAAGAAGAATTGCAGAAAATTCACTTACATACATAAAGAATAATCAAGAAAATCCCTAGTTGAACACGTCCACCAAGAAGCTTGCCAAAATACACCAAATTTAGCCTCCTTCAACAAGTTCACCTAAAATTTCAGCCAGGAAACCCTAAGGCACAAATTTCAGTCCTCACAAGTGTGAGTGAAAGATGATGAAAAATAAGAGGGAGTTTCCCCTTATTTATACAATACTAATTACCAGAATTAGGTCAAAAAGGTCGACATGGCCAGTTACAAATAATATCAAGTTTTTACATCAAATTTCATAATTAAACCCTAAAACAAGTTTCTAATGTGATTTCATGCCCTTTTAGGGTGAAGTTAGGCCATTTTTGGTCATGAAACCCCCTTTAATCATACAAGTGCTCAAAGACGTTATGCTAATCTGCAAGCCAAGCTTGGAGGAGATGCTAGGATGTCTTATTAGGCTAATGCTCATTGGATGTGGGATGTTCCTGGGAGAAGTCAAATCCAGGCCATGTGAGTGGATGAGGCGGCAAGGGATGTCTAGGCAATGGGTGCAGTGATGGCAGGGAAATGCATAGCCTACCTATGGGTGCCTCTGAAAAGGCTGAGTTTCACCTTGTCATGGATGCAAATGTTTCCAAGCCTGTTCATGATTTTTATCTTTTATTCTTATTGCTTTTTCTTTCAAGAGGCTAGTTATGGGAGACTGCCCTGGTGTGGTGACCAATGGTGGCAATGTTACCCATAAGCATTTCACAGAAATGAGAAGGTTGGCCCGTGATGACACCCACTTTCTCATGGCTACGCCACCAAGAGCCACTATCCTAGCGTGGTGACCAGTTGTTGGTAGTGTCATACCGCTACTGATCCGGATTATTTTCGGCACGAAATGAGAGCGGAGATATAATAAAGAAATGCATGGAGATATTGCCGATATTCAATAATATAACATAAATGTATCAGAGATGCAACCATAAACACAGATATATAGTAATACACGATTTCTATTAATCAAATAAATGTACAGAGACTGTAAAAATACAGAGT
>JZKD02S1631725.1:852692-864515 GCA_000966675.3 Picea glauca | reverse complement strand
GCTCTAAAGCAAGTAGCCAGGTTGATCAGAAGAAGAAGAAATGGAAAGAGAAGAAGAAGAATAACCCGAAAAGGACAAAGGCCCCAACAACATCAGATGTTGGCTTTAAGAAACCAGTTACTGTTAATAGTACTAGGAGTGTTGATGAGGTCAACAATATTAAAATGAAGAATCCAAAACCCAAATTCCCTTGCAGCCTTTGTAAGGGTGACCACTTTCTAATGGATTGCCCCGGTCTTACCCAGGTCTTAGAAATGTGGTCCTCCACGTCATCGACCTCTGTCGGTCATGTCGATGATACCCCGTCAACTAGTGATGTTCAGGTTGGTAAGAAGAAGCAAACTGTCAAGTTCCCTTGCATGTTATGTAAAGGTAATCATTACTCTCACATTTGTCCCCGCATGGACGAGGCTTCTTCTCTTTTGGAAAAACTTCAACTTCCAAAAGGTTATCATAAGCTTTCCTTAGACCCATCATTGGTTGATGGACTGGTCAATCCAGTTCCATCCCCGGTCAGTCTGGTTGATCAGGTGGTCAATCTAGTTTCCTCCTCGATTGAACCACGAACCCAAGTAGTTGATCTAGTTCTGTCATCTATCAGCCCCGCTCTTCATCAATAGAGTGACACCGAAGTGGTCGATTTGTTTTCATCCTCGGTCGATCCCACTCTCCCGTTAGAGAGTGACACAAAAACGGTTGATCTGTTTCCACCCATCGACCCCATTCTTCCCTTGGAGAATGAAACCAAAGTGGTCGATCCAGTTTCTCCATCGATCGATCCCATTCCTCCATTGTGGAATGTCAAAGTGACTGATCCAGTCCCTTTCTCGGTTAGTCCCACTCTTCCTCTGAAGAGTACCAAAGTGGTCTATCCAGTTTCACCATTGATCGATCCCATTCCTCCATTGAGGAATGTCAAAGTGACTGATCCAGTCCCTTTCTCGATCAGTCCCACTCTTCCTCTGAAGAGTGCCAAAGTGGTCTATCCAAGTCCACCATTGGTCGATCTGATCCAATCATCGGTCGATCCTACTCTCCTTCTAGAGAGTAAACCCAATACTGCCCATGTTTTTCTCGTTAATACAGACTCTACCGTACTGGGGGGCATTCCTCCTTCTTCTACGAAACCCCGTCCAAGTATTGAAGCCATCCTTTTTTATTGGGGTACGCTAACTAGACCTCGTCTTCCCTCTCACATTCCTTTCCAGATTACAGTACAGGTTCGTGGTCAGGACGTTCTTCAAACATTGATAAATGAAGGTGTGTCTATTAGTATTTTGTCTTCTGTTACTTGGTATGTTTTAGGTTGCCCGCAACTTGCACCGGTTACACAGAATCTGTTAGCTTTTAACAAAATACCTAGTTAACCTTTAGGGATCCTTCCTCAGTTTCCTATAACTTTGGGAGGGAAAATTGTCTTTATCGATTTCATGGTAGTCTGATACCCCTTGGATTTCGCTTTACTTTTTGGTCGAGATTATGTCTATGCTATGAAAGCTCTTGTATCCACTCTTTTCTGTGCGATATATTTCCCTCACGATGGAAGAATTGTGACTATTGATCAACTTTCATTCATCAGCCCCAACTAGGTTACCTCCCTAAGTGGTTCTTATATGCAGATAGTATCACCCCCACTGCATGTCAATTATGTGGAATTGTCTCCCATGACCTCAACTTCCAACAATTTGGATCCGGTAGTGGACATGGTGATTTCTTCGGTAGGATTATTGGATCTCGATCTCCTTACTCCTATCACGACCCTCGACATGTGTTCCTTCTCGAGTGATTATCTTCCATCCAACGAAGATCTCCTAGAGGCCATGACCACGTTTTATCCCTTGCCATGGCATCCTTCCAGAGCATTATCCTCTTGGAAGCCATGATCCAGACGAAACCACAAGCATATTTTCTCTTCTATGGGGCAAGCTCATTAAAAAATGAAATAGAGGCCTTGAGCATAGTTCTTTTCTTGTGTCAAGCTCATTAAAAAATGAAACAGTCACCGCTCTTGAACCTTCTTTTCATCCACCCTTGTCTTTTTTCTCATCTACTAGAGAAATTGGTGACAACCTTAGAGTCGGTGAATGAATTGAAGCTTGGAGGGCATGTCTCTGGCCTTTGATGATCATTCTGGAGTCAAACCACTAGCTTTCATGTTGGGGGCATACCGATCTTAGTCTTTGTTCTTTCTCGTGCTCGTAAATACATGAGAATGCATCCAGGTAGAATTTTATCTCTTTTTCAGACCTGTATGGATACACGAAAAAGGAACCCCCTAGAGTCTCCTTTAATCTCTTTTCAGACTCTCTAAACATGAAAAGATTGTCAAGTGATCTTGCTTCCTTTCCCACTCGTTAAACGGTTTGAAAGGGCATCTTTCGAGTGATAATTTATCTCTTTTTTCGGCCTCGCAAGACTAACATTACGAAAAAGGACAACACTGGAGTCATCTTTAAGTTATTTTCAGACTCTCTAAAGATGAAAAGATTACCAAGCGACCTTGTTCTTTTCACGCTCGTTAAAGTATTTGAAGAAAACGTCTGTTGAGCGATAGTTTATCTCTTTTTCGGTCTCGTCAGACTACTTTACGAAAAAGGAACTGAGAGAGTTCTCTTTTAAGTGTTTTTCCAGACTCTATAATCATGAAAAACCTTCGAGTTTTCTGTCTTTGGACTCGCTAAACAAAACATCGACAGGCCCATATGGGATCGAACCCTTACTTCTTCCAGTTCATTAAACAAAGGAAGAGGAACTTACCGAAGGTGAGTTATATCGAGCATGTTTTATCCTCCTCGAGCTCATTAAATCAAAAAGAGGTACTCGTCTATCTGGATGGGGGGAAAATGAAAGAAGCAAGCCGAACAGTTTTTTGAGAACATTACCAAGTAACTCCTAGAGTCGCCCTTGAACACAGCACTTTGTCTTTTGCATGCATTATAATCCACTGAACCTCTACACTAAGCCAATCCTTTGAGTTTCTTTCACTCATTTGGGTCACCTGACGTAAGTCACAACATCCATTGCGTCATCAAGTTTTGGTCCATGTCATGTTTTTGTTGTTGTGCCTCAATGTTCAAGGGAAGTATTCACCTCGAGAGTCAGCCATCACAAATATCTTGTCTCAATACCTGTGTCAGTCCATGTTCATTTGATCTACAAATTACATCTCTATGTTCATTTTGTGTCGTTGATGGGGGATACATCAAGGCCCTCCTTCAACGAGCCTATTCCTATCAACTTCAACACATTATCCAAGAATTAGACTTAGAAACCAGTTAGTACTTTTGGAACTACATGCCTCAATGGTAGGCCTCCTCACATTCGATAGTGGGTTTACATCATTGACATCTGATTGGATGATTCTACAGATGTTCGACTTCAGTTCATTCATTCACATTCGTCGGAATGTACTAGGGTACCTTGGGAATCATTGACATTAATGGTGATCTCCCTCGCGCTTGTTAATGGTTTACATCATTGACCGGTAATCAAATGGTTTCTTCCATGTTTGACATCAGGACATCTATTCACATGGTTAGATTTGTACTACATTGGGATCGGTAAGAAAACCCTGGGTTGAGTGATCACTCTGATATGTACTTTGCCCAAGTTGCGACGGAATTCCTCTTGAACAATGACACATATACTGTTACATAGATCCACTTTGTATTGGTCGTGGCTATGTCTTGTCATCTCGTAGATCCACTGTGTATTCTTCGTGGCTACGATCAGTTCATGTCATAAGAGTATAGATCCACAGTGTATTTTCAGTGGCTATACTTTTTATCAATACAATTATGGATCTATAGTGTATTTTATGGTGGCCATATCTTGCAAGTCTTGATCACCCAAGCATAGGTATGTCTGCCTTGGGTTTCAAACGTGTCATAATATTTGTTGGATGTTTGTGTGCAGCTTCTGTCAGGTTCTCTGCGTCTATACCCTTGCTTGAAATTCTACAAAGCATTTCAGTTATCAGTTCCTATCTTCTAACTTCATACTTTGGGGTCAATCTGTTACACATCAAAAATAATCACTTTGATAGTGTTGCAAGTGTCATCATTACAAAGGTCGCAAGTGTCGCATTTTGATCACAAGGTCGCAAGTGTCGCATGTTTCTCACAAGTGTTGCAAGTGTCAAAGAAAGCATACTGTCATGATGCCTATGTCGTGCCTATAACGACATGAGAAGGATACTTGAAACACCTCAAACATTTGATTTGGAAGAGGAGAAATGAGTCAGCAGGCTCATGAACCTTTTGCCATCTGAAAACACTCAAAAAACTAGGCTTTTAAAGGAGAGCGCTCCCCTATACCTCTTCTAGGAGCGATGGCGCTCCCCCTTACACTATCTGGGAGCATTATAAAGCTCATTTGGCCATTTTGAGGGAGCGTTGGTGTCTTTAGGAGCATTGGCGCCCCCCTTAAGCCTACTGGGGAGCGTTGTATCACTCTAATGGCCCTTTTAAGGGAGCGCTACCTATTTTAGGCAGCAGTTGAGTTGTTGATATGAATGGGGGAAGGATCCTTTCATTCTTGGAAGGCAATTGGATTCGAATCCCTAGTCCAACCATGATCTTAGGGCAGATCCTCAATTGAAGGAGGCAAATCCTCAACTTCCCCAAGGATATCTCAAGTGGTTAAAGCTTCTCCAAGGCTATATAAGAAAACTTTCTAATGGTAAAAGGGGACTGCAAAAAGGAGAATCACACCAAACTTATTATCTCATAAGTGGTGTTGGAATAGAGATATTTTGGAAGCAAGAGACCTATGGTTTCATAGGAAGCAATCAATGAAGCTATCATCATTCAGATCATGGATCTTTTGAACAAGGGTTAGACAAGGAGGACTTGACAAAACTGTTGCAATTCATCTATGGGTGTAAGCAATGTTTTGTCCTCACTAATATAATTTACTTGGCCTGTTTCTTTCTAATTTGTGTTCAATCTCACATGAATTTGTATCTTTAGTAGATAGACCTATTTTGGACTAATCTTGATAGAGTAGGAAGTAGTCGTACTTTGTTTATCTACAAGATCCATCGAGGAGCGAAAGATTGGAGCTCAACTCGAAGTGTGCAGGGACAAACATCAATAAATGGTACTTATTTTCTCCTTCCTCCTCATGCATTAGTTTGTATAGATCTGAAAGGAAGTCAGTGACCATGATAAGCACTTTCTGTATTAGAGTTAAGAGTCTATCTCTTTGAGGCGATCTACCTATCCGCAAGGAGATTTTCCTTCAACACAAACCCTATGGGTACCAGCATACTAGGGCATCCTTTCATTCCCCCTAGGTGTGGTCAGGTGGAAAATCATAAGGTCCAAGAATACATTAGAAGAAAAAAGAATTAAATGCACATATTCAAATGTTTTGAGGATCAGAGTGACACATACCATGATACCCAGAGCATTACCTCATGGAACAAGATCCATTTCTGCTGCAAGACCAAGCCAATGTGATGGATGTTTTTGCTGCTGACAAAGTGGAGGTGTTGAAGAATGAAAGGATGGGCCCTCTAGGGCCATGCTCAAGTCGATATGGCTCTCGGTACTCCATGTATAGGACCTGTGGGCCTCGAGACATAATCTCCTTAGTTATCCCTAGGCTAGGGGATAACATGGTCTAAAGTAATCACCAAGGATGTGGTATTAAACGTTTAACACATACATCCTTATTTTTGGATTTGTGAGAATAAAATTTGATCACTGCATATATTTCAAGGAAGAATGTGGGTGTTTCATATATGTAGTGTTGTATGTTGATGACATGTTGTTGATCGAAAACAACATGGACTTAATAAAGGAGATGAAGAAATAGCTATCCTCCAAGTTCGACATGAAGGATCTTGATGCAACAAACCTCATTCTTGGAATGGAGATCAAAAGAGATAGAGAATCTAGAAAGATATGGTTGAATCAAATGAACTGTATTGAGATAGTATTGAAATGTTTCAACATGTAGGATTGCAAACCTGTAAAGTGTCAATTTTTGTGGGAGTAAGGTTAACTATTGAGCAATGTCCAAAGACACATGAAGAAATAGAGTACATGGAAGGTGTTACCTATGAAAGTGTTGTTGGTATTCTAATGTATGTGATGGTCTAAATGCAAATATACATTGCCCATGAAGTGGGATTGTTAAGCAGATACATGTCAACACCTGGAAAGGATCACTAGACAATTGTTAAGAGAGTATTCAAGTATTTGTGTGGAAAACAATATTATGATATATGCTACCAAGGAAAACCTGGAGATGAAAGTGAAGTAGATGTACATGGATTTGTCGATGCCAACTGGGCTAGAGATCTAGATTAATCAAGTTTGACCAGTGGATATGTGTTCAAGCTGTTCGTTGGAGGAATCAGTTGGATGAGTACGTGACAGGCGGTCGTAGCCTTGTCAAGAATAGAATATGAATACATGGTAGCCACAGATGTAAGCAAAGATGTAGTATGGTTGCAACGACTTTGTTCAAGAATCGATTTTGAGTAGAGACTTATGAAGATAAATTGTGAGAGTCAATGTGAAATATTTCTGGAAAAGAACTTGGCTTATCAATCCAAGACTAAGCATATTGATGTACAATAACATTTCATAAGGGACATGGTGGAAAAAAATAAGGTGTTGTTGGAAAAAGTAGACACATTGGAAAACATAGTGATCCAGGTGGACATCGATGGCCACCCACCTCTTCCAACTGACTCACATACAATTTTCATCGTGGCATTTGTTTCCATCTTTTCGGGTCCTAAACTTCTTAGGCTATTTTGAGGCACTAAAAAACATTTTTTGGGCTCACCACAATCACATTGTGTATGGATTTAAAGTGTGATAAAAAATGTGTAGTCCTTGAATAGACCTTTCCAATGGTCTATCGTGTGCCTAAAATGAATATTGTATGCAAAAGTTACAACCCCGAAAAGTTGATATACCAACTTACACCATCGAGACCCACATAACGTTTGTCACTTCATCTTCTAGGGTTAGGTTTTTGGATGTATAGGGTTTTCTAATTACTTCTTGATGCTAAAAAGGCCTATAGGCCTCATTGTAATGTACTCAGGCGAATGCGTGTAGCCGCCACATATTCTCATAGATTAGCTACCACCATTCAAGAAAAATTATTTCATTCTGCATTTTACACTTTCAGCAGATTTCTTTATTGAACAGCAGTTAAGTTTCACTTTATCTCTGTTATTGTTCACTTTATCTCTGTGTTAATGTTATAGATCTATGTTTCATTTCGTTCCACTCATAAATGTGGATCAGTGGTATCAGAGCAGTCTTGTCTTCATTTATTTCTTTGTACATTTCCCCAACAAGGTTAGGGTATAAGCAGTTGGGACTCGAACTAGTTGAGCCTTTGCAAGACTGACCTCGTCGAACCCAAGGACCTCCCATGGGGGAAGAAAATAGATCCAATGGGGTAGGATATCCATTTAAACTATTTCTCAAGGAATCCCTTGTGTGACAGAGGAATGATATGATGGACAATTTTTTGCAAATCCTTCGACGACTACCAATAGATGATGCATCTTCCTCAAGCGTAGGCACTATGCCCTTCAAGGTACAAATCAATTTTGATATTCCTATATTTGAAGGTAAAATAGATGCGGATGTTGTAGAAAAATGGTTAAACCTTCTAAAAGAGTATTTTTTTGTCCATAACTTTTTTGATAGAGAAAAGATTACATTTGCACTCCTTAAGGTCGTCCAATATGTTAAAGATTGTTGGGAGACTTTCTTTAAGAAAAAGGAAACTGAGGAATCTAAATTATTTGTAATCGTACCCACTTTGGGTTCTTTCAGGCATGATATTAAGGAATAATACTACCCTGTTGGAAGTTATGACGAATTATATACACGTTGGACCACACTACAGCAAGAAAGGGACCAAACAATGCCAGAGTTCATCAATGTATTCCATACCTTGTGCACAAAGTTGGGTATCAAATACTCTGAGCGACATCTGGTGCTCAAGAATCGCAAAGGTCTGCATAGATACATCTAGAAAGAAATGGAGTTTCTAAACATCTCATCCTTGGATGCATCCTATTGATATGCTGTCAAAATTGAGAAAAATATTAGACAAAAGACGCGATAGTTTGGGTCTGTGAACCCCTCATAACATAATCAAAGCAAAGGAATCCCCAAGCCACATAAAAAATGACAAAGCAAGGATAAACAACCTCAGGACAACCAGTATAATCCGCAAACAAAGAAGGACAATGGGAAGACAAAGAAATATACTAGGAAGTGGTGTGAACTCCATAAGAGCCCCTGTCATAACATCGATGAGTGTTTCTCAAAGAAATTATTGGTGGTTGAGGTGAAAAACTCTAAATCAGATGTGGGTTCTAACTCTGAGTCAGAACCACAAAAAGGGAGGTTGATCATTGCCACAGAACCTAGTTCCGCCATTTCTAGCACCAAAATACAGCCTAGTGAACCTGAGGAACCAAAGGAAGGTGAGCGCCTATTTCATTCACAGATGTGGGTGAAGGGTACTCCATTGCACTTCATAATTGATAGTGCTATCTAGAAGAACCTTATCTTGGTGAAGGTCAAAAATTGGTTGGCTCTGCCGAAAACACCAAACCCACAGTCACACACCATCGAATGGCTCTTCCAAGGGTGTGATCTTCATGTCAGCCAACAATGTTGTCTTCCCTACATCATAAAGCCTTTCAAAGATGAGGTATGGTGTGATGTCTCCCCCCTTGAATTTTGTGATGTTCTTCTGGGCCAACCTTATTTATGGAAAATTCATGTTGTATATGAGTCTAGGCCTCATAGTGTTATTAGTAGTTTTGAAAGGAAATTGTACAAGATACCTGAGGTAGTCCCAACTAATTTCATTTCCTTTATTTATGCCAAGCAATGCAGGAAGGTCATCTCTCAAACCGGGAAGTTTGTCTTATTTTTTATTCTCTCTTAAAGTGAGAAGAAGGTTGCAGCCACATCCATGGCCTCCACGACAGGTCTCTCCATGCAGCTGAAGCAAGTGGATAATGTTGTGGAAGAATACAAAGACATCTTCTCCTCACCCAGTGGGGTACCTCTACACTTTCAAGTCAAGTATTCAATCGATCTGACCCTCAGCGCACTACTACCCAATGGGCCAGTCTATTGTTTCTCTTTGTCATAAAATGAGGAAATCAAGTGCCATATCCAAGAGATACTCGAAAAGGGGCACATCCAACAAATTTCATCACCTCGTGGAAGCCCAATCGTGCTTGTGCATAATAAAGACGGGACCTGGAAAATCTACATTGATTACCTGGCCCTAAATCATATCATTGTCAGGAATCGATACCCAATTCCCTTAATTGATGATATCCTTGACCAGCTCAAGGGGGACAAATACTTCAGTAAGGTTGATCTGAAGTATGACTACCAATAGTTCCTAATAGAGCATATTGATGTATGGAAGACTACCTTCAAGTCCAAAGAAGGTATTTTTTAATGGTTGGTCATGCCCTTTGAATCGACAAATGCCCCAATAACTTTCATGAGGATGATAGACGATATCTTGCATCCTTTCACTAATTATTTTATGGTGGTGTATTTTGATGGCATCCTCATCTTCAGCAAGAGTTGGGCAGAACACTTTCAAACATATTCAGTAGGTTTTGCACACTCTACGACAACACAAGCTATGTACAAATTTGGAAAAATGCTCCTTCGGCATGAACAGGGTCCAGTACCTAGGATACATTTTTTATGAGCATGGGATGCATGTTGATCCAACCAAGATCTAGGTCATTTGTGATTGTCCAGCCCCGACCACACTCACTAAGCTTTGAATCTTTTTAGGCCTTGCCAATTTCTATCACAGGTTCATGTTGGGATTCTCCCATATTGTATGGGCCCTTAGCCAAGTGACCAGGGGTGGTGGCAAGGAAAATTTTGTGCGGGGTCAGTAGAAACAAAAAGAGTTTGATGATTTGAAGCAGCACTTATGCTCATCCTTGGTGCTCTCATTACCTGAACTACAACATCCTTTTGAGATTGAGACAAATTCTTCAAACTATGCTATGGGCGCAGTTTTCACTCGGCATGGACATCCTGTGGCCTATCATAGTTATCCACTATCATATACCGTACGTAAGTACCCCACTTACAACAAAGAAATGCACTTCATTGTACAAGCCCACTACCAATGGAGGCATTACATTCTCAAGAAGGAGACAATCATCCACACTTATCATAATCCTATGTAGTTCATGCAGACACAAGGAAAATTGCAGAATGACTGCCATCAGAAGTGGTCTACATACTTTCAACAATTCCATCTCAAGATCAAGTATAAGACATGGAGAACCAACTGCGTTGTTGACTGCCTCATTTGATCTCCAATTGAAACACTAACGATGATGTTACACTCCTACAGACATGAGACCTCTAGATGGCCCCAACTCTACGAGAGAGATCCTAACTTCGCCACTACCTACCATATGTTGGGCAAAAACATAGTTTACACTGATTTCCATCTTCATGACGAGTTGTTGTGCCATCTGGTCCATCTCTATGTCTCATCAAGCGAGTGAGCGAGCGAAGCTAATTTGGGAAGCTCACTATTGTTAGGTGGAAGGACACTTCAGTGTAGAAAAGATAGTGGTAGTTTTTCAAAAACATTTATGTTGGCCAAAACTTCGAGAGGATGCCAACAAGTATAGCAGGTCCTGCACGACTTGTGCCATTTCCAAACAAACCATTAAAAAACAAGGCATGTACGCCCCTCTACCTACTCATGACATGCCCTGGGAATCCATCTTGACGGACTACATGTCATGCCTTCCTTCAACCAAGTAGGGAAATCACTGTGTTTTGGTGGTTGTTGATTGATTTTCCAAGATGATGATTTTGGTCGCTTGCAAGAAGAGCATCATATCAGATGCCACTTCCAAGATCTTCTTCGAATGAGTGTGGGTACATTTTGGGATACTAAAAACCATCATCTCATATCGGGAAATTCATTTCCTCGGCACATTCTGATTGAGACTCTGGTCATGGTTGGACACCACGCTCACCAAATCCATTTCCTTCCATCCCCAAATAGATGACCAAACTAAGGTCTTCAACAGGATGATCGTGCATATCTAACACATGTACAATTACAAGAATATGTGCACATGGGATAAGATTCTTCCCTATGTTCGACATAGGTACAACAGATCCATACATAGCTCTATCGACCACAACCCCTTTTAGGTGGACCTGGGATTTCAACCATTGGGCCCCATGGATGTTTCACTACCCCTTGAGTCCACTACAAAGCCACCTAGTTCATTGAATGAATCCAGCACATTTGCCAATAGGTTCAGGATATTTTACAAAAATCCAATGCTAAGTACAAGAAGCGCCATGATAAACACTAGGTGCCATGCAAGTTTCAGTTGGGAGATAAATTTTGGTTGCACTTGCAAAAATAATTCCTTACAGGACCCCATTAGAAGCTTCATCATCTCTGCTATGGACCTTACACCATCACCAAGGTTATGGGTGACAATAATTTTGAGCTCAGCATTCCCCCCTTCCTTGGATTGCACCCATTGTTTAATGGGGACCTCCTTTGGGCATACTTTCCACCATTATTGGACACCTAAGAGATAGAAGAACAATTGACACCAGCATAGCTCAACCCTAACTGCATGGAACAAGCATCCACTGATCATATCATGGAAAAACAGGTTAAGGGGACTCGCCAATAGATGCTTCAACATTATTGTGTTGTCAAAGTGGAGAAGCTCCTACACCAAGGCAAGTGGCTCACCTGGGGCCAAATTCAGCATAAATTTCCTCATCTGATAGGGGAACT
>JZKD02S1631725.1:807168-825625 GCA_000966675.3 Picea glauca | reverse complement strand
ACTAACTTTATAAAAACTTTCTTATTAACTAAACCAGAAACAACTTTAAACACAAAAATATAAAAAATAATAAATTTTTCATTCGAGTGGTTTGATTGAAAAAAAGTAATAATTACATTTTATATAAAAGGAAAAGGAAGAAATAAATTCCAAGGCGGTTAAACTAATGGAAGATACAGTAATAATGATTGACATGTAAACATTTAATGACTGGTGAATTATGTCATTACAATCTCTTAAAACTTTAATTTATTTTTTATTTAAAAAAGTTAAAATATCAACAATAACTATAAGCAAAAGTAGGTGAAAGAAAAACTAAATTGCATGTGTTATAATAGCTAGAAATAAACTATTATAGTGATTAACATGATACCATATAAATCGTATCCGTGTAAAAAAGTATAACTTTTATTCTTTCTAATTTCATAAATAAAATCAAAAACAAATACCATTTAAAATGCTAAGAAATTGGTTATCTGTTTAAGGAACTAAAATGCATAGCAGAGGCTGGTTAAACAAATCATATATGCGGATTAGTTGAGGAATGAGTTAATATCAAGTTAAAATCAAGTTACAATCAATTATTAGATGTGCATGGTTATATATAATTATTAATTTCTCAATACATTTAAGGGAGAAAAGTCTGAGTAAGGGAAACAATAATCAAGTTGCCTTGATCCAAATATCCTAAATCGAAGGCGTTCTAAGTAAGGGAAACAACAATCAGGTTGCCTTGATTGAGTAAGGGAAACAACAATCAGGTTGCCTAGTCTAAGTCTCCAAACATACGCAAAAAGGAAGGCTCTTCACTAAATTTCACTATCTGTTAAGGAAGGAATATTACAGAAGATCAATTTCCATCATATCATCTCGGATACCTCTAAAGCAAGATTTACTGAAACTGTACAAAAAAATTTGTGAAGGCTGACTCTGTAGAATCATGATTGATAAAAAGAAAGGAGTTGAAATAGGGGAGCCAAATCAAGTTCAGCAATTCGATCGGTTCTAGAGTGGAGCAAGAACACATGAGGTCTTGAGCATTTCACTAACTGTATGGAAAGTGACAAAATAAGTTTGGTTCTATGCTTAATCACCAGGTGTAATTATTACTTATGTTAACTATGAGTTGACAACACTCGCAAAGTTAAATTTCCCGTCCTGAAGATTCAAACTCACTATTTGTTATTTACTTCATTCAATTCCATCATAACCTTAACTAGGATGACATGTCAGAACTCAAATGACATAGTTTAAGAAAGGCCTCTGGATTAGCATCAATTTAAACAAATAAAAGAGGCTATAATTTGGCAACACCGCTAACCTATCGTCGACGTGGCAACTCCAACTTAATGTCATTATAATATCTGATAATGACCCTTGTTTAAATACCATCAAGATCATTATAATATCTGAAAACAACCCTTGTTTAAATACCGTCGAGAATTTATGCCCAGAGTTTTTACTTAAGTTTGTAGAATAAAAGTGACAGTTGATTAGGAGAGATCACTTGTGACACTTACCAAAACCTTAACTATTGTAATTTATAATGTGTAANAATAGCAACAATAACTATAAGCAAAAGTAGGTGAAAGAAAAACTAAATTGCATGGGTTATAATAGCTAGAAATAAACTGTAATAGTGATTAACATGATAGCATATAAATCGTATCCGTGTAAAAAAGTATAACTTTTATTCTTTCTAATTTCAGAAATAAAATCAAAAACAAATACCATTTAAAATGCTAAGAAATGGGTTATCTGTTTAAGAAACTAAAATGCATAGCAGAGGCTGGTTAAACAAATCATATATGCAGATTAATTGAGGAATGAGTTAATATCAAGTTAAAATCAAATTACAATCAATTATTAGATGTGCATGGTTATATATAATTATTAATTTCTCAATACATTTAAGGGAGAAAAGATTGAGTAAGGGAAACAACAATCAGGTTGCCTTGATCCAAATATCCTATATCGAAGACGTTCTAAGTAAGGGAAACAACAATCAGGTTGCCTTGATTGAGTAAGGGAAACAACAATCAGGTTGCCTGGTCTAAGTCTCCAAACATACTTACAAAGGAAGGTTCTTCACTAAATTTCATTATCTGTTAAGGAAGGAATATTACGGAAGATCAATTTCCATCATATCATCTCGGATACCTCTAAAGCAAGATTTACTGAAACTATACAAAAAAATTTGTGAAGGTCAACTCTGTATAAATAAACATGATTGATAAAAAGAAAGGAGTTGAAATAGTGGAGCCAAATCAAGTTAAGCAATTCAATCAAAAATAGGAGTTCACGCTAGAGTGGAGCAAGAACATAGGAGGTCTTGAGCATTTCACTAACTGTATGGCAAGTGACAAAATAAGTTTGGTTCTATGCTTAATCGCCAGGTGTAATTATTACTTATGTTAACTAAGAGTTGACAACACTCGCAAAGTTAAATTTCTCGTCCTGAAGATTCAAACTCACTATTTGATGTTGTCCATACTTCATTCAATTCCATCATAACCTTAACTAGGATGACATGTCAGAACTCAAATGACACAGTTTAAGAAAGGCCTCTGGATTAGCATCAATTTAAACAAATAAAAGAGGCTATAATTTGGCAACACTGCTAACCTATCGTCGACGTGGCAACTCCAACTTAACGTCATTATAATATATGATAACGACCCTTGTTTAAATACCATCAAGATCATTATAATAGCTGAAAACAACCCTTGTTTAAATACCATCAAGAATTTATGCTCAGAGTTTTTACTTAAGTTTGCAGAATAAAAGTGACAATTGATTAGGAGAGATCACTTGTGACACTTACCAAAACCTTAACTATTGTAATTTATAATGTGTAAATGAATTAAATTATAGGATTAAAAATTTACAGCTCGAATTGCTCGGCTATCACAATCCAATCTTTCTTAGCATCGACAGGTGATGATCTAACTTTGTGTAGCGTTTTTTAAACAAGGCAAGGTACATAAGTAAAATACAAGAACTTTAAACGAGAATAGTAATTGACACAAAAGAGTCCTATCACAAGTGATTAAGCACAGGTATTAGCTACTCGGAAGAAACCAAATCTTAGTACTAAAGGTCACTTCTTACAAAGAGATACCATGTACCAAAAGCTCAAACACAAATATAGGTTAAGTCCGAACTCTTCACTCAAAAAGAAGCGCGTGACGAACCAACACTTGAACGCCTTCGATATAGGTTTTAGATGACCAGGGTTAGAATAGGGTGAGAATAGCTACGGTAATAAACAATTAAAACTGTCCAAACACAGAACTTATTTAAACATATTAAACATTTTTACATTTAAATCAACTATTTAAAACATACACGAAACTTACCAATCCATTGCGCTCGCGACCTCCCGGCGACCTCCGCCTCACGTCTGTTGCGCTCGCGACCTCCTAGTGACCTCACACATCAAACAAAAACACATACACTCACATCTGTGAGCTCAGCAACCTCACGAATACACACAGTGAACGAGCTCTCACAAATTTGCGCTCGTGACCTCACGATTACACAGATTTGCGCTCGCGACCTCACGAATACACACAGCGAACAAGCTCTCACAGAGGCATATGCCAACAAATTTTTGTAAAACATTGCAAATTCGATGTGTGGCTAATATATAAACCATCTTTCGGTCGAAAGATAGTTCGGCCGAACTATTTTTCAGCCGAACAATGTTTCGGCCGAACTATCTTTCCGCTGAAAATGTATTGCCGGAAAGAAAATATCTGACCGACCAAATTTCTACACGCAAATCGAGGGGGCGGTTATTGCACCGTTCGATTTGATGTTTATTTTTTCGGTCGAAAAATAGTTCGGCCGAAAATAATAGCTTTCGGCCAAAACATATTATTAGTTCGGCCGAAAAAATGTTTTTCAAAATTTTGGAGACCTGATTGTCATGAAAGTGTAACCCACCTTCGTGATTCCACCCCTGATATATTCTTTGTCCAATAATTCTTGTAGTTGAATTTTTTATTTTGTTAATTTTGGTAAATTCATTCGGTAGGGTAATCTATATATAGGGGCTGAACCACGCAGTAGGTCAGTAGAAAAGTCTATTTAACTCCTTAGGGGTAATTCAGGTATCTCATCAACAAACACATCTCTGAAATCATGCAAGATGAAAAAATCCTCCAAGCTAGGTTTATTTTATTTTTCCAATAGGTTTGTCACTTGGATGGCATAAATCTGACAACCCTTTCTCATGCACTTCTTAAATTGCATAGCTGAAATCTGCCTAATTGAGACTGGTTTTTGTATACCTTGTACTATTCTAACAACGTCATTTTCGTCTTTATACTTGAGTGATTTTTCATAGCAGTCTAAAACTTCTTTATGTCTTTCTATCCAATCCATTCCGATAATTATTTCATAAGAGCGTAAGGGTAGAATTTTCAGATCTGTCTTTGTGTTTTGACCGCCTAAATTGAACTCACAATCGGAAATAAAATTGGATACTTTTCGTTTTGTCCCTGTTGCAAGTTGTACTTGCCAGGATTTTGCATGTTCTGTTATTTTAAGTTTATTTGAATCCACTACACCAGGAGCGATATAAATTAACGTAGCTCCAGGATCAATTAAAACAGAAACACGAGTATTGTTAATTTTACCTTCAATTTCCACTACAGCGGACTGGTGGTCAGCTTGTCGGCCATCAATGGTTGCATTGATCCGATGTAAGCTTCTTCCCACATCTCCCACTGTAGAGGCTTCCTGTAGGTTATGAGCCATAGTCCTGGCAGCTGAAGTCAAATGCGGATAGTTCCTCCTTAGGTGAGGTTCTCCACATTCCCAACATTTTAACGTTTCACGGGGGTTGTCCCCAAACTTCTTTGTTCGCATATTTACTAGTTTACCACCTCCTTGGGTGTTCTAGTTGTTGGAGTCAGGGATGATTTTAGGGGATAAATTTCGCTCATGGGCTAATTTTCCATGGTTTTTCCAAAAACAAGATTCGCTATTTTAAAAATGATTCGCCCAAATTCTATAGGATAAAATTATTTTACCTTAAAAATCGCCAAAATTTTATAAAAAATATATAAAATCCTTAGAAATTTGAATACTTTTATAAAAATATCGCCAATCATTTATAGTTGGCATATGAAGGATTAGTAAGATTCGCCAAGGTTTCTACATTTTAAAATAAATTTCCATCCTTAAAATCATCCCTAGTTGGAGTGAAAATATTTCCTTGGAAAACTCTTTGTTGCATTCTGAAAATGGGATGGTTGATATCCCTTCTTCCGCTGGTTTATTCGGTCTTGTTTCTTGTCTATACAAGCCTTGGGAAATTCTGACCGTTGTTTGTATTGGTTGTAACACATTCGGTCTTTCCTGAAAACTTCACTCAAGGACATGGGATTATCGAATTCAATTATGTCCTTATAAGAATGTGGTAAACAGCTCAGGAACCACTGGATTTTCAGTTTGGCCTCCCGGATATAAGGCACGAACCTTAGTAATTCCAGGCATTTGTTTATCAAATCATCCATAGCCATTTTACCGAGTCATAGCTCATAAAATTCTTTGGTTTTTCTTTCATAGTAACTTTCAGCTAGATATTGCTTTTTAAAGTATTTCTTAAAATCCGACCATTCCATCTGTTTTTCCTTTAGGCCCTTGGCCAACTTCAGGTCCTGCCACCATATGCTAGCTTTTACTTTCAGATTATAGATGGCCATTCTGACCTTCATATTGCTGGAATAGTTGTATATCTGGAAATACTTCTATATGTATGCTAACCATGCCTCAGCTTCCTCCCTTGTTCTGGATTCCTTGTCAAAGGTAGACGATTTGATTTTCTTAAACTCTCCCTCAAGATGGTCCACTTGTTTCCTTTTTCTTCCTATTTTTGTTTTATCTTCTGCTGAAGGTGTACCTTCAGAAGAGATGTCCTCTTTTTCTGCTTCAAGACTAGAATTCTTGGAGGCCCTTTTACTGACCTCCTCTTCCTGGTTATCGTCTTTTGAGCTCTTCTTTGCCACTATGCTTTGTAATAGAACTTCATTTATTTCTTGCTATTCTTGTTGTGTCTTTTCAGTTTCTCATTGTCGGCTTTGAAAACTTGCAATTCCACAATGAAATTTCTCATAGTTTCCAAAACTTTAGTAGGTGAACTTTTGTCATTGTTTTGCCTCTTTTATTTAGGAGGCCTTTGCTCAGGATTCTCCTCGAGTCTGATTTCTGCTTCGTCTTGGGATACCATGATCACAACAGAAATAAAGTGTTTTCTATTTGTAACAGTAATTGTTTTGTTAGTTTTTTTCATAACCAGAAATAATGTGCTTAAGTAAATATTTTGGCCCTGTTTAAGGTCCAAGTGTTGTAACCTTTGGTTTGATATCATATGTAATGATCCCCAAATTTACCAAATAAAAAAAAAAAACTACTAGGGACATTAACTCTCTTTCTTTACGAACAACAAATTCAAAAGATGTAAGGACAAGTTAAAAGGGAAAATGGTGTTTTCTATTCAACTCTGGCAGGGCTTATGTTTTCCCTGCCTTGCTATCGTTATGAGGATTTTATTCCTGAAGCCACTCATGTTTATAGTAGTCATATGTATAACTAGGAATGGCCTTACCAATCTTAGTCTCTCGAATTCCTTGAAATTTCTAACATGAAAGGAGGTGGTAACATTATTCCAAATGTCCTTACTTATTCCACAAACATATTAGCACTTATATATAAATATATACCTATGTATATATATAACCTACTAATATAATTAAGTACCTTTATGTACTGCAGTTTATATTAATAAGGCCTTCCATAATTCTCATTTCTAGGGTATGAGTATTTCAGTTGGGTAATTTCCAAGGTCTCGACAACTTTCACGCTCCTTTCTGGATAGTATTAATGTATATAGAAACATATACCAGGTCATAAAAAATAAAGGGTTCCAGCATGAAACATTTTTCCTGTAACAAAGTTCAAGTCTCAGCCTTTACTCTGGATGCGACTTTAGGTTTAGTCTTAGTTTGGCCACTTATGAAGGATCAGTCGAATTTATTTCTTGGTCTATATTAGCATTAATAGAGTTCGTTAGATATCGTTGGGGTCCAAGGGTAACATCCATCCTTTATGAGTTATGTAACGATAACCGACCGATCATTATACCATAATTGAGATGAGAGCTTGACCTCGCTAGTTACGAATGTAAGGTTCTAAGACATTGCCCTCCTTTGCATTAACTCGTCATGAGAAACAGAAGTGGGATTGTCAGGGTCGCATTGAATCCTCCATCCAGTGACTTAATGGTGGTCTGCGCAGGGTCCCTTCCGAGGCCTGTCGTCTGGCCTTCGTGTCCAGTGCAGAGTAGGCCACCTCCCAAAATTCACATGGCAAGATACAGGTCATGAACTATTTTCTCACTTTGATTTCGGAAGGGTCTAATTAGGTTTTGTTCCCTCCTTTCGGCTTTGTCACTCAGCGTGACTTCTGCAAAGATGACTGTGGAGAGTCGATCTGGTGTATATGTTGTGGAAAAGGTTCGTCCTGGAGAAAATAAGAACGAATAACTGAAATGCTAACTGGTCGCCCTCCTCAAACCAGGTAAGGATACTTCTCTATATTGTTTTTTTCTAAAACCTTTCTGAAAAATCTCGGTATTCTGCCTTCTTGTTTCCGACTTCAACGATCTTGCACATGCATTTTATCAGAGTTAACGTATATATATTTTTACTCATAACGATTGTCGTCGTCCCTCTACTCACTTTTATGGGTTTCCCCTATCTTTATGCATTGTGACCTGGTGTTGGGTCTCTGGGAGACTACGTGGGAGTTCTAGTCCAGAAAGTTGGCTTAGCAGGGTAAAACCCACACTGTGTGTTGCATGTTATAGTTTGTTCGGGTAAAACCAATTTCTTTTCAATAAGATATTATAACGTTTCTTTGTCTCTGTTGGGTATGGTTATACTGAGTTTTTCTTGGGATTCCACCATTCTGTAGGTTCTTTCAAACCACTAGTTGACTCTTACGACTTTAATTTCTTTTAAAAGATTATTGTATTTTCCATTCGCTATATATATACAGTGGGGTTCTGTGCACTGAATAATTCGTTAATAAGCACCATGCAACATGCAATTATTTGAGTCTGTAATTAAATTTGGGGTTAACGTCTTTCATTTTGTTAATATCGTTGTCTGTGTGTGGAAAATACCATTCGAAGCCTAGTATTCGGCATAAATATTAACTATGTATTTAAAACTTCGAGCAATGCATTCTCTTCAACACAAATAGTAAATCATTGTTTAGACTTTGATAAATGTATTTGGCATATAGCATTTAACTCTGTGTTTAAAGTGTTGAGAAATGCATTCTCTTCAGCATGCAATATTTAAATTGATATTCTGACTTGATTCATACATTTGGCATACACATACCATGCGAACCCTTGAAGTTCGGATTCGCAAATTCTTGTGGTGTTATTGTTGTTTATTTGTTTATTTCCTGAAAGGTTTGATTTAGGCAAAATAGTAACCAATCTAATGATGGGACCCTTGTTGTTGCGAGGGTACCCATTAGGAAGTTCTTGGTCCACCTTCCCCTTCGGCCTGGGGTGTCTCCTCAACCAAAACGTGAATGGGAAAAGGACATCAGTGTTCCTAAATCGCATGTTAAGTGAAACTTTGTAAAAAAGCTCCTTTCTTAAATCATCCTATTGAAAGTTACACTCGTTTAACTTATGTTGGTTAATTACTAATGATGAATTTATGTTTTCCTTGCAGGGACTTTGACCCTTCAAAATTCCAGATTCAGGACCATGCCATGCGCACGAAATGGTATTCAAGTTTCATTTTACCACTCTTAAGAGAGTGCCCTAGGTTTCTAAGGAATGATACGATTCTATTCTAGAATGTTATCATCGTGAGCGAAATTGTTCAGGTTCATAAAGATGGCCGATTCTTTATCTCTGTATCTTCAGTTTTAAAGGAAGGACATAAGGACCAAACCTTGTTGTTGTATAATAGTAATGAATAGGATGTAATGAACAGGACTATACGATTTCTCATAATTGTATAATCGACTTAGATGGAAACTCAATCAGTCAATTCTTTGTTTTCGGTATAATAGATATGTTTTACATAGAATTCTAGAATGGGTAGCAATATGTACCCGTGAAGAGTAATTCTACTATGTACCCCCTTCTTGGTTTACTTTGAACTTTATAGAGAAATTCGAACGATTGCTTTATTTATTCATATAGCTATGTCATTTCGACTATTACCGAAGTAGGTCTATGCACATCAAATTATATGGTTCCAAAATGTATGTCCTTCACTTCATTTAGTTTTGCTACTATATTATTTTATTTCAGAACTTCGTTTGTCACTGTCTCAACTGTTCGTTTTCCTTTATATTAATGGCATCTGGTGGAATGCACACAATAGGTATTTAAAAGAGTCTGAAATTTTGATATAGAAATATATATATATATATATATATATATATATATATATATATATATATATATATATATATATATATATATATATATATAGTTACTTCCTATTGTATGTAATCATTCCCACTCTTGAATGCCATTTACACAGCCTAATCATCATAGCTATTTATTACAACCTGTGTATTTAGCCTATAACAATATATGTATGTCTAAATCTAAGCTTTCAAGTTTACTTCCATAATTTTTTTATTCAAGGAGTACAATAAAATCGTAATAATTATACTATATTTTACTTCATTCCCACAATAATAAATCAATAGAACAATTCGTCCAGAATTAAAAGATGACCTACAGAGATATGTCTGTACATATATATGTATATTTAAATCTCAGGTTTACTTTCAAAATTTCCTTTAGTGTTTGCACAGTCTACAGTTCACATGCAAACTGAATATCTAGATGTATATGAGTCGCATATCTGGTAGGGATTTCTAGCAGAGTATTCAAAATAATATTCTATTTAACACAAATGCATCTCCTAATATACTTCCATAAATAAATTCCATTCCAGCCAAGATACCTAGAAATTTTCGCTCAACGTTTACAATTAAACTGTAAGGGTTTATCCTACATTTCATCTCATTCCATCAGAACTTATCAAACAGAACAATTCATCCATATTTAAACATATGCATTCTAAGAGCCAATAATTCAATAATATTTAACCAAAGAAGGAGTAGATAGACATATCTGAACAATTGTCGAACAACAAATGGAACAGTCAAGTTCCTCCCAACCTTAGAACAGAACAGCCAATTTACTTGTCTCATTCACCTCCTAGCCTGACCATGAATCCATGAGGGAGAACTTCAGAACTTCTCCTCAGCAATAGTCCTTCAGTTTCAACAACTTATCCTTGCCTCACACTCAGAAAGAAGTGTTCATAACAACAAAAAATAATTCTTTCCCCAACATACTAGGTAATGTCTTGCCTCCTCCCATATGTTATATATCCAAAAGAGATTGTGCCTAGGTCTTTTCCCCATTGGGAATTTTCGCAGCTTTCCAAATCCCTAATTTTCAGGGGCTGCCTATGGCCAAATTCTTGATTTGCCACTTGTAATATTCATCCCTGAGGTAGTTCCAACATGTTCCCCACTCATGGAGTCATGATCAGCTGATTTTAACCTAGTTGTTCCATTTGTCCTCGGCAATAAATATAAAAATATTTGTTTCTTACAAGTCTCATAGTCAAAGAGTTAGTTGGGTCAAATCAGATCTTTGTCCAACAGTCATAAATCATAATTTACAATTAACTAAATTCAAAATTCAAAATTTTCATAAATGGCAATAATTTTCCAATTTTGAATTTACCAAAAACGAAAATAAATTCCTAACTATTTTTCAGACTTAAAAATGATTTATTTTCGGGGATGTTACAAATATAACCATAACAACACCACAAAAATACAAAAATGATACCAGAATAACACCAGAAAGAGCACTCTGATTACTGAGAGCATTGTTCACTTGCCTCATTGAGGGGGCAACCTCCAGTAGAGCAAAGCTCTATTACAATAATATCCAAGACAAAAGTCTTCATACCCTTGAATGCTATTTATACTAAATATGTCTATCAAAAGAACCATCTAGAGGAAGATCCTTCTAGAAGCGGAAGCTTCTATTAAGTCTTCTTACATTGGACTTATTCTTCCTTATTGCTAGGCCTTATTAATATTGACCTTTATTACATGGAAACATATTATTCTACCTACAAGAGGGGTTAGGTCCCTAACATGTCGATTGTGTCTTAGGTTTAGACCAAAGTTAGGCATGTAACTTTTTATTTTGAATGAATAAGACAATAAGAGAGTAAGATGCTCAAGGAATGTCGGTTTTCCCGTTTTGGTTTCGAAGGTAAAATATTTGTGTTCCGTGTAATTACTTTGTCATTTACTTTCTTGTTTAAATATGTCTTAGTCTCTTCTATTAGGTTTAGCATGGAAGTATATTTTCCTAACAATAAGGAATTGTGATATTAGATTAATCTCTACATAACAATGTTTAGTGTCAAAGTCAAGGCCATAAGAATAAGTAATACTCCATGTTATTAGGTTTTTTTAAGTGGAACAACCAAAGACTCTTATTTAAAATAAGTTTGTGTCTCCAAATAATTTACACAATTAAGACATGAACATTGAGATTCTTTTCGAGTCTTCGAACGTTCAGGAATTGATGACCGACCCTAAAGACAACGTATGGTTAGAAGGATTTAGCAATTCTATTGTTTTGTAGCCTTGGAGTTTTGGTATACGTGGTCTAATTTTAGAAATGGGAGTTCATGGTCTACCCCAAAGAAAATGTACATTTAGAAGACTTCAAGAATTCTATTTTTTTTTAACACTTGGAGTTTTAGTATATGTAGTCTAATTTATAAAATATTGGAAAGAAGTGGAATATGATTTAAAGGTCATGGGGGGTTGGGTTTTATTTTAAATGAAGCAATTTCTCAGATTACCTCGTTGTCTTAAAAGGTTCTTTCTCTGGTCTAGGTGAATAAGATGTGTCACATCTATAACAATACATATTAGTTCAAAAAAACTAATTAATATAAAAGAAAATTATATTTAATGTTAATTAATGGTTTAAGTGGGCCTAATGGTTAAGAACATGTTTTTCCTTCTAAGAACACATAGTTACAAATCTAGAGGGGAGTAGAGTTGAGTATATATACTTCACACACAATTACAAAATAGATAAATATTGAACTCTACACCACTATTGAGGAGAATGTAATGTGTCTTCCATTTATTGAGTTGAGAGGAACATTCCACAATCGAGTATTACATTGATTGTTGGGACGTGGCTAAATTCAATAATAATAAAAAATTAAGTAAATGAAAATTGTATATGTCTCGTCTATATAACCCTGAAACACTCGAATTACACTACACAAAATTATCCACTCAAATCTACATATCCAACAAAAATTAAACAAAAAATATCAAAAAAACTAAAACCTAAAACAGTTACACCAAGTCAAGTATATACCAACTCTTTAACCTCACATAGCTTTTTATATTCTTCTTTTTCTCCGGGAAGCAGGTAGGGTCTTTTGATGGGAGTGGGCTAACTCGGGAGCAATCTTCCCCCTCAAGTTACTTTTCCGGCATGTTTTCCAGCGGTGTGGTTTTAAATTTCCAGCCAATCCAAAACTCTGATCAATTTTCTGAGCATCTGGGTTGGTTTAAAATGGGGCAAAACCCCTTGGGTAGGATCCTGAAATGCATCGAACTTTGATCCATGCGAAACTCAGGCTACCCCTTAAAATCTAGCTAGATTCAGGCCCATTTTTTGCCTAAAAAATGGGTTTGTTTGCTCCTAAGTTAGCTTACTCCCTTTTGATGAGAATCAAGAGTTTGTCCTTTAATCTCCCTAGCATTGATGACTTTTGGAACATAGGTGGCCTTTGTTGATCCACAAAAAAAAAAATTACTGGCAAGTATTTTTTAGTTCGACCCAAAGCATCGGGCTAACCAGGGTTGGAATTTCAAAATGGCTTTGTCTAAACATTCTACCTTTTGGGTTTTTTGGCCGGAATCTGACGATGTAAATTTGGACAAAATCTCTATTTTTTGTTGTTTAAATTGCATTTATTAATACATAAATGGATTCAGCATGATGAAAAACCCTTGGGGCACTCAGATTATACCAACTTAGCCACTCAAATCTACAGATCCAACCATTCATCACCGGATTTAGGGCAAAATCAAACAAAAAAAGTTGTCGAAAAAGAACCAAAAGGTAAAACATTTAGACTACTACTTTCAAAATGGCTTACTATGATAATAATAATAATAATCTATTTTTAAGGTCATGGCCAAGCCACGACACCAAATTGGTATATGAGACCCCCTTCTTTGTGGGATAAGGGACCCCTCCACCCAGCCAAATTGGTATATGAGACCCCCTTCTTTGTGGGATAAGAGACCCCTCCACCCAGTAATTTGAGTGGTAAAAGTCTACAAAGGTATACATACCCTACCCCCCTTTGGATTTGAACTTGTGACTTAGGAAAAAACACATGTTTTTAACCATTAGACCCACTCAAGCTGCTATCAAAATTGCTGAGCCCATCAAATTTGACAGTTTCGTGCACTGCTGGTTTACCCATTTTTATGAAGAATGTTGACGGCTAGACGAAATTATTAACAATATTTGACGGTCAAATAAGCCCGAGCAAACGTCAAATTCCATTCCCAGGGATAACCAATCCAACATAGTAAACCGAACCGACATTACAGAACAGTACGATTCTCCATCGGTGACGTATATGATGATGTCCTTAACTTTTATCTCCTTCAACTTTGATGACGCCAATTTGTATACGTCATCTCTGGATCCCATTAATACTGAATACTACAGCCGAAACAGAGGTTTCCACACGTCATCTCTGGATCCCACTAACTACAGCTCAAACAGAGGTATCCATACTGTACTACACCAGTATTAAAGCCTACTATTTTGCTGTCCAAATACGTCATCTCTGGATCCCATTAACTACAGCAGAGTTGTCCATACTGTCCGTATTAAGGCCTACCATTTTGCTGTCTAAATATCACACCTACCATAGGCTGAGCCGCTGAAGTAACTGGCTGATATTCACATTCAAACTTCTGTAAACTGGTCCATGTAAATGGCTGATATTCAACTGTCCAAATACTCTACAAAAGGACCTGTACATAGCCTTACTAACGTGGACCGACACCGATTTAAAATATTAAGACCACACACATACCGAAACAATGAATCTATAAAAACATGTGGAATTCGTTGTACGTCGCTTCTAAATCAACAGAGACACGGGTTACTTGAATTTTTATGTATCATAAAAACGAGTTGAGTTGATTATTGTGCCACATGTACGTAATAACGTTGACATGGACAGGCACAGAGATGCCTTCAACCAGGGTTGGAATTTCAAAACCCAGGAGCACGTCAAATTTGACGGTTTACCCGACTTCAATAACGGTTTTGGTGGTTTTTAACAAGAATCTTGACGGTTATTGAAAAAATTTAACAGTATTTGCCCATCACGGAATAATTTGCCCGTCAAATTCCATCCCTGCTTTCAATTTTCAAACTTGTATGGGGTAATTTACCCGTCAAATTCCATCCCTGCCTTCAACTTTCAAACTTGTATCTTTCAACTTTCATGACGCCATGTTGTATTGTATTAATAGTGAATCCTACACCACAAAACCTGTCCATGTTCATGCCTGATATTCAACTGTCCAAATAATCTCCAAAAGGACCCGTCCATATTTAATGCCTACTCTCCCTTGTCCAAATACTACACGCATAGCATTAGTAACTACTAACGTGCATTACTAACGTGGACCGAGGACCGACAGCGATTTAAAATATTAAGATCAATCATCAGACACATCCAAAACAATGAATCTATAAAAACATTTGGAATTCGTTGTACGTCGCTTCTAAATCTACAGGTGAGCTGTTTTTGGTGTTTCGGTAAAACTAATGGATATGGTGTGGTTTTAAATTTCCAATTAATCTAGATGTCTAATCGGTTTTTCTAGGTTGGTTTAAAATGGGGCAAAACTTACTGTTCTAAAATGCATGGAGCTTTGATCCATGCCAAACTCAAGCTATCCCTGAAAATCTTACTTGATTCATGCTCATTTTTTTTGCCTGAAAATAGGGAAGATTGCTCCAAAATTAGCTTACTCCAAAACTAATTGCATTGGTTACTATGCCACATATACTTAATAAATAATCCCAATTCTCGTTTTCCAGGGTGGGTGTCCACTCAACTTGAGTGATTGGAAAAATGCAATTATAATTTTATTTTTCAGAAATGGAAAATAATTTCTCTCAAAAATCCAATCAAATGTTCAAACTTGTCTCTTATTTTATGTTAAGTTCCTTGTATCAAACCAAAAAAACCTTTTCCTTTTCACAATTACATGATGGCCAAAATGCTTGATTGTATATACCTTATAGAAAATCCAGTATGCAAATGCAAAAGTAGTTTGTATGCTAGAAGTGAAGAAAGAGGACCATTCTTAATTCAAAACCCATGACCAAAAAATGGAGCAGGGACGTTCAGATCCCAGAGAGAGGATTGTTGAGTTGGAGAAGACATTGATTCTGAATTACCACGTTCAATCTGAGGTGGCGAGCCATGGGGAGGACGAAGGTGGAACTCTTCCAATTGAGGCTAAAGAGCCTCTCATTCATCTTTGAGTTGTTGAATGCTCTGCCTCTCCTGCGATACTTCAGAGTCATGAGCACCTGGGACGATAGAACACTAAATTGAATCTGCATTGAGTGGATTGTAGTGTGCAGGTTGCCAAGCTCTTCCTCAATCATGTCCAATCGCTTTAAGTAGTCACCAAGGGATCCAGTCGCCATGAGAGTAGGAAGACGTGAAAGGGAATGAGCGAGGCAGAGGAAATCAACCAAAGGGAGAAACCTCTAATCCTGAATTGCCATAATGCACCATGGAGCTAAACCTTAAGCGAGATTTGACACAAGTGCAAACAACTAGGATCCTAATCTCGATATCCACCAAGAGCCATGATTACTAGTACATGCAATTGCATCCATTAAGTGATTGTCCTTCCCACATGATCCTCGGAGCAATGGAGGAAGCGAAAGATAAGAACGTGAGGTACAAGGGTTGTTAAGGAAGCCGTAGGGAAATGTATGGGTTGCACCAACGATCTAAATGTGAGATAATAATATGCCAAACTGGTAATGTGTCGTTGATCAAAACGTTTCATACCATATGGGGGTCCGAGTGGGATATTGGCCCCCTTTTTTCTTACCATGATGAAGTGAGAAGATTGGCCCCATTTTTTCTTACCACGATGAAGTGAGAACAGAGTCATGGGATACGAGAAATTAGTCAAAATTGCGCCAATTGGATGCTTTATAGTCTGGTTCACAAGTTTGTTAGTTTCCATGTTGTTGGACCTGAAGACGTGGAAGAAGTCAATCTTGTTGAAGGTCTTTAGTTCCTTATGAATTTGATCCAGGTGGATATCGGTGGCCACCCACCTTTTCCAACTGGCTCAAAATAGTTTGCTAGCAATTTTGGCAATTTACTACTTTTAGCAGTTTTGACTTCCGAGGCCATTTTGAGGGCCCAAATGAAGGCCTTTCGGGATAGAGGTTATCAATGATAGAAAAAGGAATGATTGATCCCCCAAAATGAATCTCCTCGACGATACCTTTCCAACGGGCTATCACACGCCTAAAACGGAGATTGTATGCAAAAGTTACGACCCCGGGAAGTTGATTGACTAACTTACCCAAACGGGGCCCACATGACTTTTGACGCTTCATCTCCTAGGGTTAGGTTTTTGGATGTCTAGGACTTTTGGCATTCCCGATTATTGTAAAAAGGCCTTCAGAGCCTCATTGTAATGATCTTCTGACAAATGAGCGCAGCCGTCACATCTCTTCTAAGAGATAAGCCACCACCATTCTAGCGAGTCTTTCACTCTGTATTTTTACATTCTCTGTACATTTCTTTCATTAATAGAAATCATGTCTTATTGTATATTTGTGTTTATGGTTGCATCTCTGATACATTTCAGTTATATTATTGAATATCTACGATATCTCTGTGCATTTCTTTATTATATCTCCGCACTCATTTTGTGCCGAAAATAATTCAGACTCATTTTGTGCCGAAAATAATCCGGATCAAAATTCTTAGAAAGATGGATTTGAATTGAATGTTATTAGGGAGTGTATGGTGCTTTGCATGTCTTATTATCATATTTGAGTCCCCTATAACATTGAGAATGTGAATGCCCTAAGTACTTGCTAATGAAAGTCCTTGCAAATGTGCATAAGCTTTACCCTGGTTATTAGAGGCCAACACAATACTCAATAGCCTTTTGAATATGGGATTTTGTGAGGAGGACTCATCATAGGAGAGAAACCATTTGCCAAGGATATTAGATATGGATGAGGGATAGGGGACACACTGAAACAGACCGAGGAGTGTCACCTTCCACAAAGACCAAGAAAAGGAACATTGCATAAAAATATGTTTTGAAGTTTCCTAGAAGCATTACCAAAGTGCACCTAAACAAGCCTAAGAATCCCCTTTTGGATAGGTTCTCCCTAGTTAATATATTTCTATGTGCCACAATCCAGTTGAATAAGTTTACTTTTGGGAGACCATCGGAGTGCCAAATATATTTCCATTGGAAAGAGGGAGGAGGGATACTACACTGGGCTAGAGTAAACTCATAACCTTTTTTTATTGAATATCCCTAAGGGCACCATCCCCTATATTATTTATTCATTTTGTGGATAGGGGTGAAACCTTGAAGATGAAGTATAAGTTCTTAGGCATGATCTTGGAGTGGGCCATGGGGTTGCTAAGATCCCAACCAAACCATTTACCTATGGGTCTTTCCCAAATGGAGAGATAAAAAAGAGAGCACCTTCCCTAGTCATGAAGCCAAGAATTCAGAGGATGGGGATGTTGATATTGGAGTAAATGAGGATGCCCCACGATGTTGTCAAAGACCAGGGAAACGGTTTTACCATTCCCCGAGATCCAAGGTAACTGGTTCAAGACTAAAGGGAGGGATGATTTCAATAAACACTAGATTTGTGATCCTCTAGAAGATTAAGGGGGGAATTCAAGACAACAAAGCCTTTCCCATGAAAAGTGTTTTAGGTGAATAACCCTTTTCCATCATTCATACTTCCCAATGAATAATATCCAAATGACTCTTTCCCCAAGGGATAGATTAGATATGACCGAGTCTTTAATCACCAAATAACCATGGTCCTTCAGGGACCTTATTATATTCCAATTGACTAGGAAGAATCGTTTATTGTTTGATATTCCCCATTTCCAAAGGAAACACTTAAGTTCTTAAGCAATCATGGATTTGACCCTAGTAAAGGAAGGAGAATTGGAAAATAGGTAAGGTTGATAGGACACATTTTAGAACCATTTTTCTAGCC